>JBBPDB010000017.1:7374419-7394419 GCA_037974465.1 Brachypetersius altus | reverse complement strand
TATTGTGTCCATAACGTTGGACCAAAGTGTCCATAATCTTGCATACCTGCACAGGGGCACAGTTAGGCTGGAACAGGAAAGGGCTTTCCCCAAAGTTGGCCTTGTGGCATTGCCACAGAGTTGAAAGCCTGTAATTGTCTAAAACATTTCTGCATGCTGTTGCATTATCATTATTTTTGTCTCCAGTCACCAGAGAGTTTATTGCAGTACTTAGTAACTCTTTATTGTGTTCTATTTATGTGGAATGGAAATTACGTGGTGATCACAATGTTGCCAACACAAATAGTCTTTTTGTTTACAGTTAAAAATGAGCAGTGAACCTAAATTTGTTTTATATCGATGGTAAATGGTAAGTGGCTACCTTTATTTATGCAATAATTACATAATTTTAGATTATGTAATCTAAAAAATCCAAAATCCTTACTAGTGGAGAGTGGTGTGTTTGCCTGTATGGAGAATTGAAGCCCAGTATATTTCATTGGTGACTGTCTGGAATCTGACATTAAGCAAAGTGTTCATAACCATTTATTTTAATAACTTTCTGTGAGAAAAATTTTTACCCTTCAAATGTCTAGTTCCATCACCACCACTGTGAATGAATGTGAGTTGGCAAATTTCTTTAGAGCAAAGCATTTCACATCGAACCACTGACTTTGCTGACATGTTAATTGAGCTGCGCAGAGAATATGAAAATTCAGTAGAGCTCTTGTTTAATGATGGATTGATAAAAATTCTCTCCATCTCTTCCCCCAGCGAGGTGATGACGGGCTCCTATAACAACTTCTTCCGTATGTTTGGCCGTGACGGTCAACCCGGAGTGACCCTGGAAGCCTCGTGGGAGATCAGCTCGTCCCGCTGCCCCCTGAGGCCCTGGAGAGTGTGTGCGGGGAGCAGGCGTAAGGAGGACGAGATCGGGGTGGACTGCCTGGACTTCAGCAGGAAGATTCTCCACACTAGCTGGCACCCTCAAGACGGCATAATCGCCATGGCAACCGTTAATAACCTTTATATATTCCAGGAGAAACTGAACTAGGACTTTTACGGCTTCATCTCTAGTTCTGGCTCCAGGAGCTTGGCCTAAATGATTACCATTAAATTTCCATGGCCGGTCAGGAGCCTGGACTGTTTACACATTTTTGCAGTCAACTCACTGTCTTACCATTTACCCACTGTAGCACCTTGGAGAAAATGCTTACTATAAAGATAAACCCTCTTTGTGCATTTGGTTGTGACAGTTTAAATGCCTATAGTGGTCAATTTACTTGCTTAATTGTTCCTTTGTTTGTTGGCTTGTGTTTTATGTTTAGTTTCTAATGCACCCCACCTTATTTTCTCATCCAAAGACTATTCTGCACTTGGAAAACTAAGTTAAAGTGCCATGATAGAATTATTTGATTTTCTTTTATACACCCACTAACTTCTTTTCCCCAAAAAAATATTTTAATTCAGGACTCCCTCATTACACGGCCACCAATTCCAGATGTTTTTGATCAACTGAAATGAATGCCATTTCAAGACTAAGTATAAAGTTAACAGGTTAAACAGAAGTCCAGATCTGTAGTGCAACCTCAATGGAACCCAGAGCCTTTTGGACCGAACGCCTGGGTTCCTCTTCACTCTTTAGCTCTGGCAGCCTTAAATTGCAGGGAGCAGCCCCTCCTCAGGCTCACTGTAGAATTCAGCACAAGTCTATAAATGCAGTTATCTTTATGTGTGGCCTCCAAATGGCCATTTTTTGTGCTCATAATGCTTTGTCCTTACTGAACGGAACTAACAATGGCATTACGTTGTAGAATACTGTACAATTTGTGACTGATATCAGTCTTTTTTATATTGTTTTTTAAGGGACAAAACAGCACAATGTTTTTTTCCTAGCCTTGTGTGTGTGTGTGTGTCTGTCTGTCTGTGTGTGTGCGCGCGCGCGTGTGTGTACAAATGTACGTGTCTTGCGATTTCCTGTTTGCGTGTCTTGTGAATAATTTTATTTGCAGCTTTTTTTGTTTGTTTTTTAACTTGGTGGTTGCTATAAAGGTAAAGAGAGAATGACCGTTATTTTTTTATGAAATTACACATTTGAAATGACTTTCTCAGGGTATTTCAATATAGTCATATTACTGACAGAGAGCATTGATTACAGGGTCTCTGTGTTTTAAACTGACTCTGTGGAAGTGAGCAGCCTGAAGTGGACAAGAATGGAGTTCTTGGCATAAGTACTTTACAGTAACAGCAGCCCTGGTCACCCTCTAAGTTAATAAAAAATCGTGTTAAAATTTGTATGAACGATTGTTTTCGTATTTCAGTAGCTGCTTAGAGATATACTGCTCAGTAATAGTAATAGTATATAATACTCCATAATACTGGCTCCACATTTAAGTTGTTGAACAATAAATAGGACATCCAAAACTGTATCTATGCCAGTTCTATTTTAGTGCATTGTGACTAACAGGGTGATACATTTGTGGGACTTGACTGCTTTGGAGTAGTTTTAAAGGCCTTGCTCTTTAATTCTACAGTTTCTTTGCTCTTCAACTAATTATGAAATAAAAACAAATCATATTACTGAGGTCCGGTTTAGTGTTAGGATAGCTACGGTAATACACATGCCAGTGGAAATATCCCATTGACGAAGGACAAGAATGTGAAAGACTTTATTTTAACTGTAAGTATGGCTGTATGTTCATTTGCATCCCCAGATAGAGTGTTCTTAACCTCAAGCATCTTTCAGACCGGAATATTGCCCTGTACTTTCCACCCCTCGTGTTTTATTGGGTATTATAAACATGCATTTTTCATTAGAAATGGATTAGAATCAACCTCTACTTTGGTAGTGAGATTTAACAAAGTGAAATTCTTCCTATTGTTCTACATTTCTACATAATTAAACACTGAAGATGTAAATAAAGTCATTGTGGTGGTCTGATGTGAAGTCATCTGTTCTAAAGAATCAGAATTGTTCACAGTGGAGGTGAATGGAACCAGACGTCTGGAAAGTTTAACGTCTTTAAAAGCTCCTTTGAGTCGTTTTTATTTCTGGGTTAATTTTTGTAATAGTTTTAAGATTAGTTTGCTCTTAAACTCGTTTGGGCAGCTGGTAGCCTAGCGATTAGGGAGTTGCCCCTGCTACCAGGAGGTTGTGGGTTGGAACCCCAGGACTGCTAGTGGCGCTACTGAGGTAACTTCGAGCGAGGTACCAACCCCACACACTGCTCCCTGGGTGCTGCGTTCCTGACTGCCCGCTGCTTCACTTGGTGAATGGGTTAAAAACAGAGGAAGAATTTCCGTGTTGGAGGAAGAGTGTGCCGTGGTGTGTTCATGTATGACAAATGGTCACTTCACTTTAAATCCATGAATGGTGGAGGGGGGTGGGGGTCATCACCATTATATATAAAACTCAGAAAACAGAAGTAGGTTCATTGGCGGTTGGCATAGTAAATAAATTGGCTGTATTTGACATTGTGACCCCTGGTTCCATTCACCACCACTGTACAGAAGTCTGTACATTTATCTTTAATTAACCATTTCACAGCAAACCACTCTGAATGATTTCATGCATTTTCTGTGAAAGAATCTGGTAAATAGGTAGAATTCAGACTTCTTTGCATTTTTTATAGTATTAACACCAACCTGCAGATACAAATGAGCCATTTGGTTTATTTTAGAGCATTTATGTCATTAAACAATTATGCTGATAACTGTGTCCTGTGTCAGCAAATGGTACCTTGAGCACAATGCAGCTTAGCAACGATATCTACTGACCAATACTGAGTTAAAATGATGTTATCATCAGCAGTTACTTAGTTTCATCTCAACAACTGAACTGAACATTTGGTGGAATTCCCCTTTAAGAATAACTCAGATTGCATAGTTTTTCTTGTAATTAGAGGACAATAAGCCTCAGGATGTAATAAGCTTAGGAATTTAAGGAGTTAAGGCTAGATTTAGCCTTGCTTATCTACAGTAAAACAGCAAATGGAAACACTATAGAGACCAGAAAGTGAGGGGTTAGAATGATTATACAGAAAAAAACCAAAATGCACACATATGTATGTATATAACATTTTGTTCTGTTAACCTGTATATTCTGTGGATTATACATACGAGATAAATGTATGTACTCTGTTCTGATTTGCTGCTGATGTATATAGACAAATAAATGAGATCCGGTGAGTATATATATATATATATATATGATAACATTTGCAGTAGTGTGTGTAAAATACACAGGTTGCTGTTCTTTTCTGAACTATTGTGTGTGAGCTGTGTAAAAAAATAAATGCCTCCATATGTGTTGTAAGTGCAGAGTTTGTATAGCAGCTTTTCTACGTAGTGTATTCCAGCAGCTTCACTCCTGATTCAGTTTCTGATGGACGAAACAGAGACACACACACACACACTCACACTTTTTTTTTTTTAATTTAAAATTTTTGAAAAAAGTGGGCAATAGTGTCTAACACAACAGTGACATGCACATTTTACACACACACGCCCATAAATTACGAAAGCAATAACCAGCTGAATGTGCCACAATGTTTACATTCATTTTGTGAGCTGAAGAAAACTAATAAAATAATAATTTAATAATTTAAACTCATAAATAAATCCACATTATAATACTAAAAGGAATGTTGTTGAATTCATTTATTCTCTCTGTAGGTGGCTCCCTCCTTTGTCCCAGTGCCCATTAGTGAGCCTCAGACACTCCACTAAAGGGAAGATCCAACAATGTTTAAAACTGCTGCATCGTTATGTCATTGAGATGTACGGCCATGGCACGAATGTAACCCTTTTAACTATCGTCTATAATCTGATATTTTTTGTGGGTTTTATGTCAGTCCGTCTGAACGATTCACTGATTCAAAGCGACACCGAGTCAGCTTTATAATACAGACTATGTGGCCTAGGTATATGTGAAGGTACGAGAGACCGAGCTTTTACTGGATACGAGTAATTGGCATGTTTGTTGTTTGTTTAAATGTGACATTTAGATTACGCCCGACCTGAAATAAGGGATATTACTAACTTGATTACTTCGGAGGGTTCGACTTCTTCGGACTCCCCAGTTCAGGCTAACGGGACATCCGTCTGAATGATTCATTGATAAACAGCGACACCAAGTCCGTTTATAATATATATCAAGAGAGTAATATCACTCATCTCGGGTCTGGTATAGCCCAAATATCATGTTTAACCTTAAACTGTATACCAATACTTTACCATATACCGTGTTTCATTAAACTGACTTGGTATCAGTCTAAATCAGTTAATCGTTCAGACCGCTGTTCCTTTCGCTGAAACGAAGATTTTGAAGGAATCGGTTCTAAAGAGTCGAAGAGTTGAGAGAGTCGGTTCTAGAAAATGATTCAAACAGTCCCGTCACACGCGATGACGTCAAGGTTCAGGTGGGGCCTTGCGAGGTGGCGCGTGCAGGGGGGCGCGCGAGTGACTGGAGAGGGAAGATGTCCGCCACAGCCGCCTCGCTGCACAACAACAACGAGGAGCCTGGACTAAACGGTAAAACTCCATGTTTAACGCCATTTCTGCACACTCAGACTACTCGTGTTGCAGAGGGTTATATTTCTCTCTCCGTGGCCCTCTTGGCTTCCTCTCGAGGGCTTTAAAGGCGTTATGCAACGTCTTTTGTTTCCCTTCGATCAGGAGTTGGAATTTCCTCCTCACGAAGGTAGGGCGGAGGGGCGGGGGCATTCTGATCCTGCACCAATAGAAAAGCTCCCTGCTGCCCTTTGGGTGGGAATGTGGAATGATTGACGGGGCTTCGACCAACCAACACTCAGATCGTGTTTCAATGTTTATGGAGGGCGTGTCTTACGTGATACAAAACAAGGCAAAACAGGGAGGTCGAGAAAAATGGAAACGATGGCGGGGGATTGTAAATAACCAGCCAACTGTTTATTTATATATATATATATATATATATATATGTGTGTGTATATATATATATATGTGTGTATATAGATAGATAGATAGATAGATAGATAGATAGATAGATATAGATATGTGTGTGTGTATTTTTTAAATTGCTTACGTTTTGCATTTGCTTGAAATGTTGTACTTTTTGCTTGATGCTTACTATTCTCACTTCACCTGCATATTTGTTATAGATTTTAATTGCATTGGATGAACTCAAGACAAAGGCTTTTTTTTTAATCTAAGGGCGAAAAATAAGCACACAAACGTTGACATATAATTGTGCTTCAATGCAGAATATCTTAAAACAGAATATGTAGGTTAGTAGTTGTTCAAATCATCAGACATGATCTTGTTGTTGGCATCGTCCTGCAATCTAACTGAAATCTAAAACAAATGCATTCATTTTGTAATAGATGGTTCTAGTCTCTGAAATCTTGGTATTCCAGATGTGGCCTTTTAAATTGCCCTCAAGCAGTTAAATAACCCAGCTTTGTGTATTTTGTTCCTCCACACACAGGCTTGTTTGTTTTCCTTAGACACTGCATGGCGGTATTTGTAGAAAACATGTTACATTTGCAGTAATAGTTTACATGCTTGAAATATTCACTTTGAGTACAAGGATATGAGGACATGAGAAGGGCACTTAAAGCAACTAACCAGTAGAGAAGCTCTTCAAATGAATGTTATGGATAGCCTCGTTTCCTGCCAGTACTTTTAAATGCTGCACCACCAGAGCTTATCAATAACACCCCATAGACTGACACATACAACAAGCATCTTTATTATGCTCTGTCTTAGTGTGTTAGAGCTTATCTTGGGGGGGTCCTGTGCTGTTTTGGCAGCTTGTAAGGGGGCAATGAAGCAGCACTTTCTTTTTGCAGATGCTTCAGTTGGAGCTGAATAGTTCAAGAAAGAATGATTCAAGTATTATTTTCTCTTTCAGTTACATAACCTAGTTATGAATACAATATGTGGGGAGGGAAAGGGACATGAATAATGAATTATAGTGTCTTTTTTTTTTTTTTAGTATGAAGAAGTCACAAGATAGACAACATAAAGGCTGATCTCAGCCCAGACCATTTTGTGGACTTTACAGTCGTAAAGCAGGCCTGAATGTTCATTTATGGCTCATTTTGAGTATGTGTCCACTCAGAGTGGAGACATGTCCTCACATGTTTCTGACTTGTGCTTTAAATGCATTAGCTCTGGTTCTGTTTACACAGTCTGAATATGGTCTGCAGAAGTAATCTCTTGTTTTGGGATTGGAGAGCCCGTCTCTTTCTGTTCCTTGATGACAGTCGCTCATGTTTATGGGAGCGCTCTAAGGTCTCCTGACCTTTCCTTTGAACATCAGAGAGTGTATTTGTAAACCTGACATTGTCACCATGCTTTCCAGCCTGAACTGGGTGTCGAGACACGCTGTGGGAGGCTTGGCGACCTTTGTGGCCCACACAGACAGAACTGGGTTACAGAGACAGTGGGAAATGGGAGAGAGAGAGAGAGAGAAAAAGAGAGCAATTTGATTTACCTCAGCCCAGCACGCCAGAGATTACATAATCCTCCTCCCCGCCTCTCGCTGTTCCTTCAGCGGATTCCATTAAAGCTGGTTTGGAAGCCAGGCAGTAGCTCCATTGCAGCCAACAGTGAGAGTAGCCAAACAGGCTGTTGTGTAACTTAACCTGCATGGCTTGATTTGTGTTAGAGAAACATATATTTGTGTATTGATCTAAATCATCACAATGCATCTATATTCATCACAATATATATTTTTTCTGCGATTTGATGAGTTAGATAATAAAAAATATCCCTGGGAGTACCACAATAAAGAAATGATGATGAAAAAATTTACACAATTTACAACTTAAATAAGAAGTAAAAGATCAGCCAAAACATGTTTTGAATATAATGTTAGCTCCTTCAGCAAAATAGCAGGTATGAAATGTGGCTTGGGATTATGGTCTAGACCAAAGTGGTGTACTCGGTCCAGATCGAAATGAACCGCAGTTTTTGTTTGCATGGCAAAAACATTTTTTGAGATGGTTTGGACTCTCAGACCAATTACAGGAGGTTGAGACACACTATGCTGTGTGGTGTAACAAATACACAAACCTTGCTTTGGACCTTGATGTGGACTTTCAGGTGTGAAGAGCGTTCTGCAATCTTTAAGAACTGCCCACCTGTTGTTGCATGGTGTAATTTATAGGAAGGCAATTGCTGTACATAATATTTTGTCTGTATTGTGCTTCTGTACTATAATTATCTCGTAGTCAGAATCAAGAGGGATGTGGGACAGCTCGGCCAGAAAAAGAGCTGGATGGCAGCAGCACAGCAGGGCTCGGTTCACTGGTCCTTTGTTGGGCGACTGGGCAGAGGTTTTTATTGTTTTAATGCTGGGTGACAACTGATGCTTCACTGATGAAAAGCCAGTGGAATGCTAGACGTGTGCACTGCCATGGCAACTGGTCTGGCGATGGGCAAATACAAAAAGGTCCCATAGTGTTGTTTATTGTGAGAAAGAGAGAAAAAAAAACAGGGGGGTGAGATGAAGGACACACTGTCTTATCTGCAGGATCTGATCTGGATGTGGAGATCCATTGGCTACTGGAAGCTTGCCCACTCTTCATAGCTGTGGTATTATTGGTTCACAAGAGAAGCACTGGCCTTTCATGCAAATGTCTAGTCATCTCAGTTTCCTGTCCAGTCCTATTCATCTTCTTTAGGGCTAAAGGAACCGTCAGTCTGGTTTGGAATTTGTGCTGGAGCTTTACTGTTGTGTCCAAAATTTGATTTTTAGTAACATCGTGTGTTAACTGTCTAGTGTGTCACAATAAAAATAGGTTTGCCTGCAGATAAAAGCCATGTATAAAACCTTGCACTAAAGCATGTCTCTGTCAGTGACTTTATATAAGAGGTGCTTCTGCCCATAGACAGTGTTGCTTAGCAACCACAAGGGTCAGACAGTAACCAGACATGTCTCATGTTTATGCTAAAGCCGAAAGCAAAGTGTAACCTGTTGTGAGTGGCCGTCGCATGTGAACCGTGTCTATTGGTCATTCGGAGGATTGCCATATGAATATTCATAACAACTATTTAGTAATAACATATACAGACCAATGCTTTTTCACAATTTAAGGCATTTTCACACTTTCTCCAAACTAGGGATCGATTGCATAGTTCTGTATGGTTTGTTCTTTAAAAAAAATAAATAAGCAAACAAGGTACAAGTGTCATTTAAGTGATTTTATCATGATTCTTGCCTGTGATAAAATCACATGGCAACAAGTGGCTTATTGCTTTTATAAAGCAGCAGACAGCATTAAATATGATCAAGTGCACAATTCTTTCAGTAAGTTATTATTAATAATAATTGGCATATACAATTCTTGTGTTATTGCTGTCTTGCAACCATGGATTGTCGAAGGAGGACAAAAACTTTCAAACACCCATCGTTGTATATTGATGTGTACATGGATATGTTGTCCTGGAGGAACGTTGTTGCGTTTCTACTATGTACTGTGTGTATATGGTAGGGTTGCTGAAATCACATATTCGATGCATCGTGGTGCACACGTGGATGATTCTGCATCGATGCAGTGGCAGAACATAATCGATTACATCATGACATTGCTTGATTTTATAAAGGGGTCCCGGTAGTGTGACTGCCTGATCTGAGTTACAGCGGTAATTCTTAACTCACTGACGTTACTCACGCGCACCTGTCAAAAATGTGTAAAGCCTGTCACACCAAAATGTTTCCCCCACAACCAAACATGGGGCCGACTCTACGCTGGACCAAGAGGGAGTTACGCCCCTTAAACAAACTTTGAGAAAGAAATTAATAGATTACTCACAAACTGAATATGGACAAGATTAACTACAGCAGCTAAAAAATCCACTGGAAAAGGCATAAATGAGATGATAGCTTTCACCTCTTGTTTGATCTTTCTCTCCGTGCGTGGCCTCTCACAGCACTCAGCTCGTTTTATTTTTCTCTAAGAGTTACATCAGCAGAAGCTTGGCCTACAGGTGGACACCCAGGTTGGACAGGTTTTAGGGTAGAGGCCTGACAAAGTGCAATCGAAGTACATGACAAAAACAGTTATCCAGAGCACCCCCACCCCACTCCTTTCTCGCCTTCGTCAGCACCATGTGCCCCCATCACATTTCTGTGTGCCCCCATGTACATGCCTGTCTAGAACCGGCCCAGATGTGAAGTAATGTAGAAAATTGATGGGATGCATCGTGATGACCCGTGAGGCATCGAGATATCAAATCGTATCGAATCGTTGACATGATAATTGTAATCGAATCGTGAGACCAGTTAAGGACCTTTAGTATATGGTAGAAATGACAAAAAACCTACTTGATTTGGTATAGTAATGAACATGTAACCAAATGACAACAGCAGTAGAACCTATATAGCACTCGTCCCTGTTCCCCACACTGGCATCGATTCTCAGATGCGGCAGGGGTCATGTGAAAGTTCAATGCTATCTTTGTATAAGGCTGGAAACCGGAAGACTAGAAGACTTGTTCCCAGTTGGTTTTAAGAGGATCGGGACATTTTCACACTCAGCCAAGCATCCCTCTTAGGGCAACCGGCTCCAGGTCCAACAAAATGCACCGTTATAGTATTTTGCGAACAGTAAAACATGGCAAACTGTGGTTTTCTATTCGTAGTAGAATAGTAGATATGGTAAATGGATATGAATTGTATGTGAATAGCTATTTGATCAGTGGGATTTGGTCATTGCTTTTTGGATACAAGATATATTTGATGCCTATGAACTAAATTAAAAATGAAAAAGCCGTTCCTGAATTTAAGTGGATGCATTAGAGCAGGAAAAACACTAAAATTTACAGACCATAGGGACCTTGGGAACCATTGTTTTAAATCTTTTTCATGATGCATGTGGCTGATGCAGGAGCTGATTACATTTCTGCCATTTATTTATGTTTCCCAGTCCTACTTTATCATCTGAATCTTCTTACATAGAGGCATGTTAAATGAGCCTGTCCATGCTTGGCTTCTCAGGCTCCTGGGTGGAGTTGGAGTTGAATGGGAACACAGGCTCTGGGTCGCAGCAGCAGACCCCCAGCCTGGCCTCCTCTCCTGGCAATGGAAATGAAGGAGAGCTCTCAGCTCCCCTGCAGGCTGTGCAGGAAGTGGAGGAGGAGAGCCTGACGGGAGGTCTTGAGCACGTCCCCTCATCCTCTTCTATCCATAATGGAGACATGGAGAAGATCCTGCTGGATGCTCAGCACGAGTCCAGCCCCAGCAGCTCCTCTTGTAACAGGTAAGAGAACTGAAAGAAGAGTTGGTGAATAGACAAGAACCACACAGGTGGCTTGGCAGTTTTTGGACATTTGATCAGATCTACTATATCCTTTTGAACACAAGTGTCTAGAAAACAACTACAAAAGTCATGAAGTGGCCCCCTTTGAAGGATAAGAGAGCTCTGAGAGAGGAAAGGCAGACAGGTCGCCTGTGGTGCTTCTAGGACAAACTTGTTTTTGCCAATGAAGCCACTGGCAGGGCAAAAAGAAAGTTTAGTCGTTTGAAGATTTGAGGTTAAACCCTGCCAGTGGACGCATTAAACTCAGTCAGTAACCCCACAGCCCTGTAGCTGCCACAGAGGATTTGAAGGATTTCAATAGGCCATAAGAGCTTTTAGGGAATCCTTGTTTTTTTTAGCTTGTTTATATTATATAAAGTAAACTAACCAAGAATCAGTTCAGGTTTCTTTGCTGCAAATATGCTGAGGTTACAGTTTTTTTTGTTAATGTCATTTAAATAATAAATGTTAAATTAGTTGTGTACTAGTTTACTAGAATTTGGTTTTAAGCATCCCCAGACTGAATTCCAGCATTCATCCACTTTATATAATTATACATATGCTGATTGTTTGCTGTATGTTTACAGTCCTCCCCGACCCCATAGTCCTGAGCATGATGAGGGTCTGATTACCTTTGATGTGGAGATGCCTAGCGAGAGAGATTGTCAGGTGAGAGTGACAGGCCTGTCACAGTATAAAATCTTTGTGTGCAAATTATATTGTAGGTACAGTTGTTTATTGTATTATTGTATTATATATTTATTGTATTATATTGTAACTATTTAAATAAAACCTTGAGGTGGGCAAACCGGCTGGTGAGTTATCTTGCCTCTCTGTTGATAGTTAGCAGCTACAAACTAAACAAAACTAAACAAAACAAAATAAAAAGCAAACTTACCACACCTCAGTCAAGCTCAGTATTCTCAAAGAGCATTTTCAGGAGTTTTGCAAACACAATGCCAAATAAACAATGACTAGCCCACCCCTGCTTCTCCAACAGCTCACATGACAAAGACAACTGCAGCTTTAGGCTGTTTCCCCACAAATTTTGTTCTTAACAGAATGTGTTCTTCCTCTAAAGGTGCTAACAAACGTTGCATTAACTAACATTACACACCTCTGCCTCCTAAACTGTTATGGCATGTGCAAAGTGCTTTGAAAAGTAATTGTGATTAGCTTATATATTTGCAGTCAGGCATTTATGTAACCATTTATGTATGTGGTATGTGATGTATGTAATCAATTATGTAATCAATGTGCAGCTGGAGTGACACTGTGTAGGTTGTAATTATTCCCTCTTTCAATTTGGGTGTGTCATCGTTGTCAGGAAATGTTCAACATTCTCATCTCTCTTCTTCTCCTTCTTTCTCTCTCTCTGCAGTCAGAGGACGACAGCCTGGAGAAGGACAGAGAGGACGACATCCTCATGAATAAAGGGGAGAGCTGGGTGGCAGACTGGTCTAGTCGACCTGAAAATATACCTCCCAAGTGAGTGGCCTTCCCCTGACTGTGTAATGTAAACCCTAAGTTGTCCTAGACAGGAGTATGCCCTGTCTCTGAGACGTTTTGCATTTGAAAATCTGTTTGACCAGAAGGAATAAACCACTGAACATACACATTGATCTTTTTGATATAAAATCTGCTTTCAATTTTGATATGCCAGAATATCATAAGCACATCAGTGACCACTATATGTTGCTTTTATATTGTGCTTTTTTCAGACCCACTCAAGAAATTGGCGTTTTAATACTGGCCTGCATTATGTTGCCAAAATGCCATTAGAATGAACACCATCAGAGACTATTTTGGACACTATTGTAGTTTCTTAAAGGGCTCATTTGCATGATGAAGTTTTCTGCAATATCAGTGTTGCAAAGGTCCACTCTGAGTGGAGAGCATTAAATATAATACTACTAACTAAGAATATATTGTGCGGCTGTAGTCCACACTTCTAACACAAATTACTTTAATGTGGCCTGCTTTTCTCAGGGAGTTCCAGTTCCGACACCCAAAGCGTTCAGGCTCGGTCTCTCTGAGCATGAGAAAGACTGGTGCCATGAAGAAAGGAGGGGTCTTCTCAGCTGAGTTCCTCAAAGTGTTCATCCCCTCTCTGCTGCTCTCTCACATTCTCGCCCTGGGACTGGGGTAAATGTCAACACAAGTTAGAAAGCTGCTTGTTTTATGTGACCTCAAAGAGTCAGAAATCAGCCTGAAGCAAACAAAGAGAGCAGTGACGGATTAGTCAGAAAATGAGAAGCTCATCTATGGAGATCTACAGATGGGTGACAAAATAAAGGAATACCTACATAAACAGGTATAGAAAAGGGTTTTTATCATAAAGGAAATTTAATAAATTCCTACATAAACAGGAATAGAATAGGAATTCAGTTATGATGGAAATAAAGGAATATCTACATAAACAGGAATAGAACATGGATTATACATTATACCTATGTAGACAAGAACAGGAGGGATTCTGCTGAATTATTTCTGTGCTTTTAGCATATGCGTATGCATTACACTTGATTTACACCGTTTTTATATTCATCCAACCATTCTGTAGCCCCTGTGGATGGGGTTTTGTCCCCCTGGTACAGGCAACCCCCATTACAATAGAAATGTTACATCATGAAGGTCATCAGGCAGAATGACTTTATTGATCTGCTGTGACCCCTCCATCTAAAGGGATAAGTGCCAGCAAAATGCCCCTCACAGCATAACAGAGCCACCCGGTCCCCTCACTGTGGGGGTCAGGCCTGTGTTGCCCTATTGCTGTATGATACACATGCACATGTAGACCATATGGTGAAGCAGGACTCATTTGATCATGTCACTTTTATTTGTGTTTCTATAGAGCAGTGCCTATGTTTTGACACCACTAAACTCGGGGTTAATGGACTGCAGCGCTACTTAAATATCATTCACTTCGTAATCTTTGACAAACTATTCTATCACATCCTGCAGTGACGTTCTTTTACACTCTGCACTAATGTACAAGTGTCATGTTCTGTTTATTTACCACAAATTAAAATGTAGACGCCTCTTTGTAGATGTCCTTATTAAAACATTGGCCACTTGAACAGTCTTTGTGACTAAAGCTCCGTCACTTAGACCTAGATCTTTTCTTTTTGAGATTCAAAATTTGCCAGAGACCTTTGTAGAATGTTACTTGTTTAATTGGATCATGCAGGACACCTTTCTCCACTCATTTATTCACAATTTTTAAATTTGTAACTGACACAGGATTACAGATAGTTAAGATGTTTCTTAAATATTCATAAGTTGATGTGGTGTGTACTGTGTGTTGTTTTTTTTCTTCTAGGGTCTATATTGGGAAAAGGCTGACCACACCTTCCACCAGTTCGTTTTAAGCCCAAGCGAATACATGTGCCTGGAAGTTCCAACAGACGCAGTGGTGGCGAAGTTGTGTCCAAACATCTCTAACCTGTTTGTTAGATACTCTCTCCTCCCTCTGCCTCGTTCTCTCCTCCCCACACACTTTGTCACTATCCCTCCCACTCATACTTCCCGTGTTTATGACCCGTCACCAGAAGAAGCTGGGAGAAGATCTATTTGTCGATCTAGTCTTGTGTTGATGTTTTACTTTGCCTATTGAGCTGTGGGTAACTGACTTGTTTTAGGTGTTTCATCTTGCTTTCTTGTTTTAACATGTAATTAGTAATTAGAAACTGACCTTTCTATATTTCCTTTACACTGGTATGCAAGGCGAACAGAATTAACATCTGTGATTCCCAAAACCTACACAGCTACTACTACAACCACCAGCACATTAACCAAACAGTCACTTTGTATCTTCACAGTGTGCTTTGTATCTACCATACAGACGTGGTAGTGTTGCGAGGTTTAGAATTGTTAAAGGCTGGTTGCAGTTGCGTTCAGAAGTAGCCTAGAATATTCAGTATTCAGCTCCCGTTTAGTTTCCTTTTAAGCGCCTTTAGACAAAGCGATTGTTTTCTGTGAAGCTGTTCAGTTTAAACTGGTGTGCAGTTTTTGCACACGTGAATCCACTCCCAGAATTAAGTTTAAAGGAAGAGTTCATCCTTTGCCTGAATGTTGTGTCCCAGCCAAGACATGTTCGGTGTTTGAAGCTTGCTTCTTTAATTTTTGCGCTAGAGGTACGAAGTTCATAGAGGATGTCATTTTTGAGATATTGACGTCCATTTTATTAACCTTGTAGCTCTTGCGCAAAACCAAAGAAGCAAGCTTTGGACACCGAACATGTCCAGGCTGCTTTGCAGCATACTGGGTGACATTTTCAGGTGAACTATTCATTTAACTCTGGTTCTTAAAACCATGCTCTTGGGACCTACATAATTGAGTCACTGAAGGCTTCTTTTTTTTAAATTATTGCTTCAGAACATTTTTCAGTTTATTTATTAAAAGTAAGGTTTCCTTAAAACTGAGAGCTTTCAACAGACTGTTAAAAGAGCCTTTACCTCAACATTGTGACTCCTTAGAATCGAGTGCTCTCTGCTTTTCTTTAGATAGCATTGTTAATGCTGGTTATGTTGGGCGAGAACAGTTGTGGTGTACAAAGCAGTTTTTCTGAGGAACTGTTTTCACCCCATTTTCAGCTTGGCAGCAGGAAGGAGCTCGCAGTTTGGAAGTGAGCCCTGTTTGGTAGGGAAGGGAACTTCCTTTGTATTTTTGGGGAAATATGCTTTAGGTATAGATGATGAACAGTGGTTTTATAATAGGGAGATAAATGAGGAAGGTAACTGATGAAATAGGAGTTAAGGGGGAGACATTTTGACATGCAATTCTTCACCTTGGATGCACCTCTCAGGGCTCGGTTTCCAAGACAGAGATTAAGCCTAGGACGGTCTATATTTTAGAATCTGCTTTCAGAGTGCTGTGTAGTCCAGGACTAGGCCAAATTCTTGTTCGGGTAACCAAACCTGATATTAATGAAAAAATCACAGAAATAGGCGGCACATTTGATGATCCTGATGTTCCGCATGCAAATAGAGGTGTGACGTGCTTAACATGGCATCATGGACCATGTGTGTGCTCTTCCTATTTCTAAGATAGACGGCTCTGCAGTCACCACATGCATTTTCAGTTGCTGTGGATACAAACCATGAGTCACTGAAACAACAGACTATGCTTCTTAGTGCCAAAGGGTCTCCACTGTGATGCCTACATCTCTAAGGCCCAATGTCAGCACAGGTTTACAGTTCACCTTACATACAAGGACCCTTGTGTGAGTCTCATCACGCTTCTGTCGCTCATTCCATTTATAAAATGACGTTTTAGTTTTGAAGGAACAGCCGCATCCTCTTTTAGCGAAGTGTTTCTGTGATCATGAGTCAACTGAATAAGTGAAGTTTGGATATATATTTTTTCTTTCCTCACATTTCTTTCATTTTTCCATGTTCAAAGGTACAGTCCCTGATTTCTGTTTTTGTGGCTTTATTCTAATACCATGGGTGTCTGAAGTAAAGAACCCTTTGTGGTTCCTAGCCAAGGTTTAATGCTAAGATTCTTCAGATCTTTGTCATACCTACACTGATATGCCAGCTTATATCATATATTACAGATCAAAATGTGTGCATTTATTTTAGGAAAAAACACTAATTTGACCCTTTGAAAGTATAGAGGGTGATTTAATTGAAAGATTATGGCATATTGACACCTATTTCCCCCTCGGATGCATGTGCTGGATAAACTTTGGCAGTTCAAAGCTGTAAACTTTGGCAGTTCAAGTCATCTTTCCCCTCAAAATCAGCTACAACAAGCAGAACTGTGACAACAGCGTGGCCCGTCATCTCTCTACACTGCCACGATTCCTCGTATGTGTTTGGTCTGGTCCTGATGGGGGGGTTTCATGCGATATGACAAGCAGACATTAGTGATATTTCCATAACCCCTTAAGCTTTTGTTTGCACCTCCTGTTGTTTGCACCCCCCATTGCATGAAAACAATGTTAAAAATCTGGATCTGCTTTTGATGTTGGAACTGTTCCCTAAAGTGGAACAAAGAACTGTGAATGAAAAATAAAGGTGTAGCTCATCACAGCAAGATAAACTAGGCCTGCCCTGTCTTTAAAGGGTGGAATTATTATTTCGTTCATTTTACGCACGTTATGTTGTTTCTCTCTTTCTTTCTTTTTTTGTGTTGTTTTTTTTGTTTTTTGCCTTGATGAGTACAGCGAATGGATTATGTTCAGATTGGAGGGCGGGGCCCTCATGATTGGCTGGCTGTGTTTCATTTGAACTTCTGGTAGTTGTGGAAGTGATAGAGCAAGTTTCATTTAGTTTCTTTTGTTTTTCACATATTGGCGGGAAAAAAAAGACATTTAAAATTCTAAATACAACCCAACATTCTCAAGAATATATTGTTTCTGTTTGTTGTCATTCCATTTGTTTGTGCTTTGTGTTTCTTTTTGTGGGGTGAATTCTAACTTAATCCATTGTGTTGGCAAGTAGAAGACCAATGCAAGAGCAAATCAAACTCGGTGTAGAACATAATTCTATTTTAAACCAGTAGACATATTCAGGCTTTGACTAAACCAAAACAATTACTGGTTTCTAGCACAGACTGGTATTACAATTTTAAAAATTAAAATTAATGCTCTATACTCTAATTTGATCTAGCTTTTGCATTGGCAGTACTGCAGGGAAGCACTCCACAGATGTAGCTGTAGTTTTACTGCTATAACTCACGTAAAGATACAATTTTATACTAGTTAGCTTCCATGAACTCTTACTCATGATACCATCCATGGTAGCTTTAAAAACTGACGTTTCACAGTCTCTTAAATAGGTGGTCTTATGTAAACATTTAGGTTCACGTTAGATGCCAGTGAGCCTTAAGGGCATCTGCTTCTTTGAAACGGTAAATTATGTTGCCTTTTTTATTATTCACTGGAAATCATTTTCAAATAAGGGGGCCCATAATATCTTAGTTCTGCTGTTGATATAATAACGGTATAAATGAAACATCCAATTTAAGGACCAGAGCTTAATTAAATCAAGTAATCTATAAACGCTAATTGACAATAATGAGTTGTTCTATTCACTTTCACATCTTTCACTCACATTTCATTGTATGTTTAATTAATGTGAAGTTAAATATTGATTGAGTTCATTAAATTGAACAGTGGGAAGGTAGTCCGGTTAGAGGTGGGCGGAGAGTCTTATCTAAATAATGCATGCATGGATGTATGTGTGTGATGTGTGTATGTGGAATGTGTGAAAACTTTTCCCCCAAGCGATACAAGTGTCCTCCCTTGAGCGCCAAGTGTGAATGCATGGCTTTGTCGGTGCCCTGTGACTTTGAGGTTGTGGTTTTTTGGTACTTCTATCCCCACAGAGGGGCAAGCATGTGTCCTGAAGCCTGGTGGTGGTGGTGGTGGTGGTCTCTCCTGTCCTGATGCATGGAAAAGGTGTGGAGAACCCACGATATGCATGGCAAAGGAAGAACATTCTTTAATGTACAAACTTTCACAACGGAAACCCGTTGGTAACGAAAGAAGCGCTTCTGTAAAACTGGAGATTAAAGTCGACATCATTGTGCTTCAGTGGATTTTTGTAGAGTTCAAACCCAAACAGAGAATTTATAATGTAATATAATGGGCCCTTTCACCTCATTGCAAACCAGACATGGGCACAAACTGTGACTGGAACTGAGACTTCATCCCTTGTTTGCACTTTCTTTGTGTTTGGTCGTCTACCGCGTTCCAGAGGATTATGAAGTCCATGGTTTGAGTAATATTTACTCTTTTCAAATCTCTTTTTCTTTCCTGCCAGCACCTCTTCCCTACTTCTCTCAGCCTGCCTTACTTACTGCATGCTGGAGTTTCTGTTAACAAACTGAGCCTTTTAATACAAACTTTTTAGCAAACTTCCTCCCAGAATTGTATGATTTTGCACAATAGGTGTTTTTTTTAGGAACTAAAGCACATAAGCACCTGGCCATCTAAAACAAAAGACCCTGGAAGGATACATTATATGCCCAAAAGTTTGTAGATGCCTGCTCATCCAGCAGTTCTCCTGAATTCAAGGGTACATTAATTTTGCTGCAGTAATATTACTCTAGGAAGACTCGACTATGAATATTGGAAAACTGCTGTTTTGGGGATTTGATTGCATTAAAGCAAAAGAGCATTAGTGAGGTCAGGTACTGATGTAAGGTGATGTTCTGGATCATAAACACCACTCCGGCTCATCCCAGTGATAACAGATGGCGCCCCATCACTATAGAGAACACAGTTCCACTGCTCCACGGCCCAGTGCTGGGAGACTTAATAGCCCTCTTGGTGATACTTGGCCTTAAGCTCATGGAGCTGCTCCAGAGTGTTCCATTCCAAGACAATTATGCAAACTGTTGATGAGCAATTTAACACTTGGACCAGCACCATAAAGTAGCTGAATACACCAATTAGAAGGCCTGTCTTTATACTTTTGGACATATATATATTTGGCAACACATATAGTACTGTGCAAAGGTCCTAGGCACCTGCAAAAATAATTAAAAACTAAATAAAAATTTATAAAAATAACATTATCTGGTGAATAGTGATGTTATGTTCAGTATAACTGTGTTCTTGTGGAAGTCCAGTATTACTGTGGTCAGAAATGTGGTTTGACTCGATCAGTCCTTCATTAAATTAAATCAGCTGCTGATGGAGTTTCACAATCCAAACAACGGCTGGAGGAACCGAGGAGGAATCTGGAACCGAACCTGTGTTCTCCTCACCAGCTCACACAGTAT
>JBBPDB010000017.1:7330933-7358170 GCA_037974465.1 Brachypetersius altus | reverse complement strand
AAATGATGTAGTGGCTGTTGAAGCTGCTGTAGGTAGCAGGCGGGCATTAGGACCCAGGCGGAGCTACACGGCGCTGCCTGTTAGCGAGTAGCAACCGGAGCCTGTTTAGTAATATTTCTCTGGTAGCGCTGTTTGTACTCAGTTCAACAGAACAATACAATGAATGTCCATAATTGTTCACTGCTGAACTTTACTAGTTTCCTTAAGTGAAAAGAAAGGTTTGGTGAAAAGTTTTCAGTCCTCTATACACGCTAATTCCTTCCTACAACCCTGAGGGCTAAGCCCCCCTTGTCATTCCGCCCTAGTGATGTCTCTCTTTCACAGTAGGCAGCTTGCGTAGTATAGACCCAGATTAACAGCGATAGTTTCACATTAACGCAGCATGATAACGCCGATAACGGCCCACCACTAGTTTTTATATAACACTAATATCAGTAAAATAGTGATAAAAAAGAAAAAGCAAGATGTACTTGCAGACTCTTTTACACCAAAATGTAAATTTGTCCCCATCACCCCTGTGAACAATTCTGACTCAGCAAATACGCCCAGAATTGCTCATTTCACACCGTGCTTAACGGCTTATTACTCAGTAATGACAGTGAATTATTCAGTAACTAAAACCAGCAAAGAAGTTGAGTAATTATGTAGCGAGGAACATCTTACACATCCTTTAGACAGATCTTTAAACAGGAAGACCACTCAATTACTGTATGAGACAATTACTTGAGTGAATAACTGTGGGTAAATTCCAGCTCCCACCTTAATTTTGCTCCCTTGCTGAGGTCCGGTAGGATTGCCAGGTATGTGCTAGGCTGCAGCAGATGTCGTGTCTGGTTGCATTTGTGAGATGATTTGGGTTGCAGAAAAGCAGGAGGCCAGCTGACTCTTGCAGGCAGCCTCAGCAGTGTGTGTGTGTGTGTGTGTGTGTGTGTGTGTCTTTATGATTTGATCCACTCTGTTGGGCCCGGGACTGCCACGGCAGGCATGTGCAGAATGCGACAGTAGAGCCTCAGCTAGAGCAAATGAGCAGGATTTGGAAAGGGCTGGCAATTAGCTGTTTCCTGGAGCTCTCCCAGGAGTGCACTCCCTCGCACTTTCTCCCACTCAGGCCGACTGGGCTGCATTGTTTCTGTTCGTCTTGTGTCCTGCTCCTGGCTCACATGTTTATTTTACCTTATTTGGAGGGTGAGGGAGGGAGGATAGTAGTGACAGTCAGTGTTAACAATAAGAAGAAACTCTCGTATTAGTGTCACAAGCCCACAATACTGACGCTGTGCATTTGTGTGTGTTTCGCAGTTGACCACGTGGTAGCTGAGCCTGGCACTAGCCTCATATTAGCCTTCAATCAGTGGAGGGAGTGGGCCGACAGCAAGTCGTGCTGTGACTACTCTCTCCATGTGGACCTCACTGAGTGGCACGAGGGCATGCACGAGGAGATGGAGACCCTGGTGAAAGAACACGGTACCACACAAACCTCATTATACCCTCTGAAGCACCTTTTATATACACAATGTGTACATAAATAGGCATGTAACAGTTCATACAGCCTACCATTCCATTCATGATACTCGGTTCATAATTCGATTTTCTCCATGTTGCATGCAGTCGTGCCTTTGTGTTGCAGTACCAAAATGTCACAATACATTGTTACACCCTTATTTAAAATGTATTAGTGCATTATAGCCTATTAGAATGCACAGATTATGTCACATTTTTAATGCATTGTTTATTGCCCAGTCTTACAGAAAGTCTGAAGTTAATATGGGATTTGAGATGCAATCCTAATGTAATAATTTATAATTGTATTGTGTACAATGTGAGATGTGAGAGAGGCATAATAAGCCCTTGTTCGTCAAGAAGTTTGTGCTGATGACCGTTAATGTGATAATAACCCACTGTGACATTTGAACCTCGTTTTGAGACATTAGTTCATTAACTTTATGCAAACCATAGTAATACTAGCATTCACACAAGTTGGGTTCTGCATTAATGGCACATTTGTTGTACCTAGAATAGATTTTGTTCTAAAAACTGCCTCAGACAGAGTGGCATCAGGCCAACACTGTGACTTTAAACAAAACATCCAAAACATCCTCAAACATTAACGTTTTCTGTTCTACACTAGATTAATTACAGTTTTGTGGTTAAAATAAATTTGATAGTACACAAAAACTATAAATTAACTGGATTGTGTTTCCCAAAAGCAGCTTCTTTATTATGACATAGACTCTTTATGACAAAGATTAAGACTCTTCACACTTGCTCTCACTGTATTTGAGTGAAAATTGTCACAGAATGCACTCTTTGCGCATGCCCTTTAAGTCACAGTTTAATTGTTTACTGCAGTTATGTACCACATGATTGCCAAAATAAGAATCAGGCCTCATATTTCTCACTGTTAACATTTCTCACTCTTTTTGCCCCTCCATTTACCTGTTAAGCACATTTTTACCTATGTTTTGTACATTTGTTTAAGTGTCTAAATAATGATATTAACTGTATCTCTGTAATCTTGTTAAACATTTAATTCTGTGTTCCCTGGATATGTAGGTGTCAACTCGTTCCTGGTCTACTTGGCTTATAAGGACATTTTCCAGCTTAATGATTCCCAGGTATTATTGTGAAGCTTTTAGCACCTCATAAGATTTCTGGAGTTGTTATGGCTACAGATGCAGATACGCACTCAAAACTTGGGTTTTTCATGTAATTTTCATGTATTGTGTAGCAGTTTCAGTGGCGTGGAGAAAGCGCTGTAGCTTCTCATGCAGTGGAAAAGGTTGAGTGTTTTTTGGCTGGTAGTCTCTGGGGAATCGTCCGGCATGCAGTAAAAACCTATTTCCTGCAGCTGTAGATTCCAGCTAGATTCACTACAGATGATGAGAGCCACCTCTAGTCTGCTGCATGAACGTAAACTACTGTCACCAGTAGGTCGAACATCTCTGGGCGTCACCTTTCACAATCTTATGGAGCAGATGTACAAGTACTTGGTGTTTGGCACCATTACCTACTCTCATCCTTTATAGACTTAAGCTAGTGATCTTTACTGCTGCCAAACTATGCTTTCAAAGGATTTGATATATGTTCTCTGGCTTAATTCTCTCTTGTCTTTGCCAGCAAGTGCATTGTTTTTGGCTGACTGCAGAAGTCGAGACCCCTGACTTTCTGTGTTTCCTGTGTAGATGTATGAGGTCTTCAGCGTGATTCGTGACCTGGGAGCTATCGCCCAAGTGCATGCTGAGAATGGTGACATCATAGCTGAGGTAACACTCCATCAACTTCATATGCATAAGTTATCTTCCTTCACACTGCATGATGTCAAACTAATGGTCTTAATGCTAATCATTTCAGGAGCAGAAAAGGATCCTCGAACTGGGCATCACTGGGCCAGAGGGCCACGTCCTAAGCCGTCCAGAGGAGGTAGGTCAATTTGGGTTTTAAGCTTAGAAATTGCAGTGCAATGCCCTCCTCTGCTCTCAAATCAACACTGGACAAAAGTATTGGGGCCTCTGACCATTACTCAACAGTGACTTTGCATGACATTCCATTCAAACATGTAACTTAAACATGGTTGCTTCCCTTTTGCAGCTATAACTGCTTCCACTCTTCTTGGAAGGCTTACCACAAGATTTTGCAGTTTCTTTTGGAATTTGTGCCCATTCATTCTGTAGAGTATTTATGAGGTCAGGCACTGATGTCTGGATCACAATCTCCGTTTCAGTTCATTCTAAACATGTTGGATGGGGTTGAGGTCAGGGCCCTGTGTGCGCTTGTCACAAGTTTTTTTTATGGAGCTTTCTTTGTGAACTGGGGTACAGTCATGCTGGAACAGAAAAGGATTCTGTCCCAAACTGTGTTCACAAAGTTGGAAACATGGCTTTGGCCAAAATGTCTTGGCATTTAGATTGCCTGGAAGTAAGGGACCTAGTTTAAACCCTGAATAACAGGTGTCCCAATACTTTTGCCCATATCATGTATATTGGTCCTCAAACTCCTTAAATTACACACTATAGTAATCATGCAGACGGATGCATTCATAAAGTATTAACACATTACAGCCCATTATACAGAACTATGATTTAATTATAGTGTGTTGTAATGTAGTCAGCATTCGTAACATTATTGTGATCAGTAAGCATTAATTACTGAAAATCTTTGGATGAATCTCAGTTCAGTTCTCCCTGTTCAGTTCTCCCTGTGTGTACAACATAGATCATGAATGGTTTCTACAGACAAGTAGCGCCTTCAATGTCTGAACGAAATATATGGAGACAAACTTTTGTACAACTCCCAATATAACATTTAGTACACTATCTGGGTGTATAAGTCATGACTATGTAGTGCGCTCTATAGGAAAGTCTATTGTGTGAATGATGTTACTAACAAATACCTCACCAAGCGGCACTGAAACTCAGCCATGGGTTTGGTAGTTTTTTACTTTTCATAGTTGTAGAGCTTAGCAAAATATTGTGATATTTGTTGCTGATGTCTGTGTGCATGATCACAAAGCTTCACAGAAGTTCCAGCATTATGTAATTGTTCATTCATAATCGTAACTGTGCCTATAACAAACTGAATGGCAGATCATAATGTTTCGAATTCCATCATCAGATGGTTTAGATCTGCATTTCCTTACCCATATTGAGGAAACCAACAACAGCTCCCCCTCCTGCCTGTTTACAGTAACTTCCTACAGTGGTAGTTAACCCTTCATAAACAAAAGCAGATCTAGAAGGGTTTCATATAGGCTTGATTTGACAGACTTAACAGAGTTCAGTGTTGTTTCAAGGAACTACTAACACTGTTCTTATACATTTCTATAGACACACACACATCTATCTATCTACATATCTATCTATCTATCTATATATATATATATGTATGTATGTATACATATGTGTGTGTGTGTGTGTTAATTATGTCTATTATGAACTCATGAATTCTTTGATGATAATCAACTCATAGTGGCACTTCTAGAATCTAAATGCACGGACTATGTAAAATATATTGTATTCACATGTGTAATATATCCACTGCAGCACCACACACATGAATGGTGCCTTGTATGCACAACCGCACTGGTAGTTTCAAAGGGTCTATATCACCTAGTCTGAAAAATAAGAGAGTGCACTGGTGCAAAAGATTGTATTGTGCATGATCGTTTGGTTCTAGATTAGCCAAACTTCTTTTACGAATTTTGACCTACAAACATGAATCGAAATTCTTACTTTAGTCATTAAAGAGAAGCCCGTTTAATGCATTGTCTTCAAACAAAAACGCTTTTGTCCTTTTATCTCCAGAGCCATTGGTCACAGTGCTCTGCAACCCTTTGAGCTGCTTTTAAGGCTGCTGGCCTGTAGGCAGCACAGTCAGCGTTTGGGAGATGCTGAGCGGAGGTTTAGTAAAGAGCTCAGGTTGTAATTCAGAATGACTGCCGGTGAATAAGTCTGTGCTGTTTTTATAGGTGGAGGCTGAAGCAGTCAACCGCGCCATAACGGTGGCCAATCAAACCAACTGCCCCCTCTATGTCACCAAGGTGATGAGCAAGAGTGCTGCGGATGTCATCGCTCAGGCCAGGAAAAAAGGTGAGGTCTTCATTAATAATAACAGATTTATTTTATGTAGTGCAAAAGATAGAAATACAAAGCAGAAACAGAAAACAAACAAACAAAAGGATAAAACACAACAGAACACTGTCAACTTTTTATTTGAAACAGTGAGTTTTAATACAGTGTTTAACCGTTTGTGTATTAGTAAAATCTTTGTGTATTAGTAAAATTTAAACTGTAAAACAGTCAAAACCAGTGTTTGTTCTCCTACACAAGCGCCATTTGCTGCACTTTCTCTCGGCGCGCCGCCGGTCGGCCGCTCTCCAGAGCCCCTCCCTCTGCGGCTCTTCCCCATGTACTTGTGGGTGGACACTATCCTGAAACTTTTCCCGGGTTCAAAGATCTTGCAGTTATTATTATTACATGTTTTTTAAAATTACAATAACTTCTACTGGTTCTACATGACGTAGGAACACACAGAAAGCTCAGCATGACACCTTGAGCATCTACAAATCTAGGGGAACTTCCATATAAGGAGTTTTTTGCCGTATGATGACATTTTACCATTTGTTGTGGGGGTAGCACGGGTTTGTGCTGCTCACGTTCTAAGGGTTAAATGGGATCACAGATGAAGAGTCTCTAGTGTCATTAGGAAGGGAGTTTTAGAGTCGAGGGAGTAACAACAACAAAGGCCCCATCAGCCCGGGAGCGGTATTTGGTACTGTTAGGAAGGGAGAGGAGATTAGAATCAGCAGACAGAAGGAGCGCTTGGAGGAGTATAGAGGAGATCAGCTTGATATGATTCAAGTCATAATCCCTGCCGGTCATGGCTTTTCACTGAATGAGAATTTCACAGAGAATTATACAGTTGTCAGGGGGGTCAGCTTTATTTACCCACAGCAACAGTACTGGCATGGTCGCTGTATAATATGGCGGAGGCATGTGTTTCAGCCAACTGTAAGAAGATTTAGCTTTTTTCTGGAGCTGCAAGACCAGTGTAACTAACAAACACCAGAAATAAATGGACTCATACATCACACATACAGCCCCAAAACCAAGCTCCAATCGCCCCCACAGCACGTTTTATTTCATCTTTGGTAGAGAATTGCAATTTACACCTTATATTTTGATATGTGGAATTTAATGAATGATATTAACCTGCACCCAGAAAGAACCCGATTTCTCAGATGTCTCAAAAACTACAAACTCCTTCGTATGTTTTTATTTCACATTTCCTTCTTAGGTTTGAAAAGAGCAGACTCTACTGTAAAGAGGATAGGACGTCTTGGAGGAAGCATGTCCAGCGAATCTTGAGTTTATTAGATCATTGATCATTAGATTATCTCCTTTTGCTTAACAGGCACTGTAGTATACGGGGAGCCCATCTCGGCCAGCCTGGGGACGGACGGCACTCACTACTGGAGCAAAAACTGGGCCAAGGCTGCTGCTTATGTCACATCTCCACCCCTCAGCCCAGACCCCACCACTCCCGACTATCTCAACTCCCTGCTGTCCTGGTGCGTGCTGCACACATGCCCTATTTCTCCGGGACCCTGGCAAAGTCATACATTCAGTGGAGTGCATGCACACATGTAGCTGATGCAGTGTGTTTGAATATGTAGGACAAGTTCTGAGCACTAGAGGGAGCCATTTCGCTTGATGTGAAACAAGCAGTGTCTTGAAAAAGTTACCAAAAGTTATCATCAAATATTGAAAATCACATAGAATAGTGTAACTCATCATTTATTTAATGCTTAACAGAAATTCATTTAAAGTTATTTATGTGTAGTATGCATTTATTTGCTCTAAAATACAGAATTATTTATAAAATAATTTATTTCCTCAGAGTAAATACAAATACACAATGCCATAAATTATGATCCAGTGTCTGTCATTTTCAAGCATTTCCAGTGCCTGTTTTGGCTATTAATTGATCGTTAATATATAATTTATTAAGTGCGGTTGGTGGAACTGCACAAACTTATGTTATGGGATGAGATGCACTTTTTCTGTTTATGGTGAAATAATTTTTACATGTTCTAATGCCATACAGACATTTACAAGCAAAACATGTAAACAGTAATAAAACAGTTTAGGAATATTTATTGCTTAATAAATAGTTTTAAACTGTTTTGCCAGCACTATATATCGTACGTTTTTCTCACATTCTTCCCAATACATTAAGCTTATATGAATGTTTTTTTCAAATGTAATGATTTTCTGCTGGTACTTGTGTTGTGTGCAGCGGTGATCTGCAGGTAACAGGCAGCGCTCACTGCACCTTCAACACCTCTCAGCGCGCCGTGGGCAAAGACAACTTCACCCTCATCCCAGAGGGCACCAACGGCACTGAGGAGAGGATGTCCATCATCTGGGACAAATGTGTGGTGAGACATATTGCTTCTCAGCAGCTCAGCATTAGCAGGAGAATCTGAACCATTGAAACGGACGATTACATTATAAAAAACTAAGAGACAATATTTCTCCTAATTTTCAAATAAAAAATATTGTTCTTTAAAGCATTCTTTTAAAGGAATTGACAAAACATCAGAATAAGAGAAATGATGCAGCGTTTACTTGAATAATTAAAAAGAAAACAAATCTCTTGTTCACTCTTAAACAAAACTGCAATAATTGCCTTTGATGAACTTCTAGTAGTGTTTTACCATCCAACTGGAACGGTTGTCACTCATAGTGATAATTATTTAAAAATAAACTGCAGTGCTCTCTTATTTTTTCCGTAGATTATTCTTTGCGTTCACTACTATACACAACAATCATTCGTTCAAAGGTTACCTGTGCCCATGCATTAGTTGTGTTTATGAAACTGATACTTGGAGAGTTTGAGAGACGTCTTGTGTTTACAACAGCTTTGTTTTTTAAACAGATGCATGTTCTTGTCTGCAGGTGACAGGAAAGATGGATGAAAATCATTTTGTGGCTGTGACCAGCACCAACGCAGCCAAGGTTTTTAACCTGTACCCCCGTAAAGGCCGCATCGCTGTGGGCTCCGATGCTGACCTGGTGCTGTGGGACCCTGATGCCACCAAGATTATCTCTGCCAAGAGCCACAACCTGGTAAGAGCACACACACATACACACCTGTGTAACTTACACACTCGCACAGTTGCAGGTAATGTAATTTGTTTCCAAAATGTTTATAAATACTTAAATAATTGACCATCTCCTAGTTTAACCCACCTTAGCACTGATCTTTTTTTTTTTCCTTCATAATTTTTTTTATTTTATTTTTTCGGGAGAGGGTCCTGCTTCCTTCGCCAGGAGCAGATCATAATCATTCCTTTGATTTTAAAAAATCCTCTCCTGGGGTATCAAACCTTCTGGGATTTTTTTTTTTTTGAGGTTCTTTAACTTTTTTCACCGCTCGTGTCTGTAAATTCTTTTTCTTCTCTGTAAATAAACTATAATAGTCTAATAATTTTCCTTCATGTATAAATTCATATCGCTCTGTTATCTCTTGGAAAATAAGAATCATGTTAGTTTTTCATAGTGTTTCTTGGTTTGGGCTTTTATTTTCACTTTCTCATACACATCGAGGACACACCAGCATCTGTTTATCCTTTTATAATAAGTTTGGTCTGAAAACCCATGCTTGTCCAAGTCGAGACGGACCTCCAGGAGACACCAGGAGACACTGAGGGTTAAGTGTCTTGCTCGAGGACACAATGGTAGAAAGTGGGGGTGATCTGAACCTGCAACTTTGTGGTTGTAGGTTTCACAGGCTAGTGTTTTACCCTCTTGGCTGCTACCACCCCCAGATTCCCCTCTACAGTACAAATACTCCCCTCTCATTTCTGACAGCTGGGCAGTGTGTCACATGCTGCTAGTGTTGCTGGGTCCTTTGTAGATATCAGTTAACATTGTTAGGGTGATGAGGTCAGGCCTGAGTCTCTGTCTCTCTCTGGCCTCTGTTGTGTCCTGCTGACTCATCGTAACTGTCGGCTCGGATCTGCCCGTCAGGCCGACGCTGATGGCCGTGATGATTTCATTTGCTCAGAGCTGTTGAAATGCAGACTCTTATCAAATACGGACAGACTGAATTAGTGCATGGTCCTGCGGTGCGCTGGAAAATATATACATCACTGTAATTAAGTTAATGATCCAGCAAAGCTATTAATCAAAGTGAGTTATGTATTTCTGTTGGCTGGGTGTGGTTAGAAAAGCCTGTACCAGCTCAATTATACATCAATTAGTCAGTCGTTTATGTAGTGATTGTCTTTGCTTCTGTCTTCTCTTTCTCTCTCTATTTCTCTCACCCTTTCTCTGTCTCTCTCTCTCTGTCTGTCTCTCTCTCTCTCTCTGTCCCTGTCTCTGCTTCTCTCTGTCTGTCTCCCTCTCTCTGTCCGTCTCTGTCTGTCTGTCTCTCTCTCTCTTTGTCCCTGTCTCTCTGCCTCTCTGTCTCTCTCTCTCTGTCCCTGTCTCTCTCTCTCTCTCTGTCCCTGTCTCTGTCTGTCTCTCTCTGTCTCTCTCTCTCTCTGTCCCTGTCTCTGTCTCTCTCTCTGTCCCTGTCTCTCTCTGTCTGTCCCTGTCTCTCTGTCCCTGTCTCTCTCTCTCTGTCTGTCTCTCTGTCTCTCTCTGCCTCTCTCTGTTTCTCTCTCTGCCTCTCTCTCTCTGTCTCTCTTTCTCTCTGTCCCTGTCTCTCTCTCTCTCTGCCTCTCTCTCTCTCTAGGCGGTGGAGTATAATATTTTTGAAGGTCTGGAGGTGCGTGGCGCTCCCCTGTTGGTGATCAGTCAGGGGAAGATTGTTCTTGAGGATGGAAACATCCACGCCACCGAAGGTTCAGGACGCTACATCTCCCGCAAGCCCTTCCCCGACTACGTCTACAAAAGGATAAAGGCTCGCAGCACGGTGTGTTTTCATCTCTCTTTTCTCATGGCTGCCTTACTGATAGACTACCAGTCAAATATTTGGACGCAGTTATTTTATATATAAGAACTTAAACTGTGGAAGACTAAAAAACTAAAAGCTACGCACCAAAAGGTATTTCTGGATATTATTTTTTTTTATAAATGCGTGCTCAATGTGCAGATTTCTCTGTTAGTCTAAAATCACTGCTCTGATCTTTCTGGACACAAAATTAGTCTATATCTAATTTATTGTAGAATGATTATTCCAAACTGTGCTGAAACTCTGTACACATTAGGCCTCTGCATTATATAGTTTGTTCACAGTATCAAGCCTTACAATATGAATGTTACAAAATCTGCATATCAGTCTGCAAATCATACCGTTTTCATGCTGCATGGTTGTATGAAACATTACTTGACGGTTGATTAGATCAATATTATTCTTTGAGCCCTCTTATTTTGTACTGTTAGCATCTTTACTAACCTCAGACCTTTCAGATACCTTTGTTTTGAGGGTTTCTGTGGGTACTTGAATGAATCAAGACCAGGCTTTGAGCATATCCTGTCCAGTGTTTACCAATAGGTTTTTAATACATTGCAATGTGTGTTGTAGCTATAAAATTAACAATACAAAATTAATTATGTTGTGTTTAATTAATATCATGCTACACTGGTGCTTCAGGAAAAGACAGATTTTAGGTCTTCCTGTGTTGAGTAGTTGTTCTGATGAATGAACACATCTACATTCTAAAATTACAGAAATATTTAATCAAGAATGTGGGTTAAATATTTAAACATGTCATATAACTATAATGAACAGCCCTTGTACAAAAGAGCAGAATGATCATTTATCATTTCTCTGTCCCCTGTCTGGTTTTAAACTCTTTTCTGTCCTCAGCTTGCTGAGCTGCGTGGGGTCCCCCGTGGTCTCTATGATGGTCCGGTCTGTGAAGTCACTGTTACTCCCAAAGTAATGACCCCTGTCACCTCCAACAAGGCATCTCCTGCCAAACCCACTCCTCAGCCCATCCGCAACCTGCACCAGTCTGGATTCAGCCTGTCTGGTCAGTAGTGTACTTTCCAAGACAAATATCTTTAATTTTAAACTCTTTACTCTTACTGTAGTTTTTCCACATCAATTTTCACCTCAAGTCTGAATTCACTTACTTTCTTGTCCTTCAGGAGCTCAAATTGATGACAACGTCCCTCGGCGTACCACCCAGCGCATTGTGGCGCCCCCCGGTGGCAGGGCCAATATCACCAGCCTGGGTTAGATTCCTTGTGTGTCCAGCCCAGCAAGGAAGGGGTGGAAGGGGGTTAAAAGAACCAAGGGCCTCTGCTCTGGTACCACTCCTACCAGCTGGACCCCCACCAGACATCTGCAAGCACACCTGCAGCTCCCCTATATTGTGCACCCTCTTATGATTCACGCCTCTCCTGTCCACCGCCCCTCCATCGTTCTGCCTCCAATTCAAGTTCTGTTCTGAAAAACAATGTTTCAGTTTCACGGTTCAACTCAGTTAACTTACATTTTTCAGCACTATATTCATACAGTACGTCTCCTCAGCCACTTTTATTTAGTGTTTTTTGTTTCTTTGTAGGAAGATTCAAGTGAATCCAACCAGAATTTATTATTTATTGTTAGAATGTGGGGCGCAGATCATACAGGAGAAAAATATACTTCAGTCGGTTCCATTCGTTCCACACAAGTGTCAACACGTCTGTGCAAGCCTGAATTTTGTAGAATGTCGTTTTATACGGAATCCAGTTAGCTAGGTGTTGTATTCGGCCATTTTTTTGTGTTGTTTTTTTTTTTTTTTTAATTGTGCCGCCAGAACTCTTGCAGAACATTCACTTTGGTCTTCCTCTTGCCTCACGTTTTTTGCACTTCTGTATTTGATTTTCTGTACACCTTCTTATATATTTTTTTATTCTTATTTTTGATTTTGGCAGTTCTAGGGTTAAACCGACCCCTGCTTCTCATTCTTTTCCCAGTGGGAGGGTTCACTATAGACACACAATACAGTTTGGACAATCCTGGACTGAATGAACGGAGAAAACAAAAAAACACTGGAGCCCTTTTTACTGCTTTTGCCCCCCTCTTACAGACCCCCCACACACCCCTCACCACATCTCTAGTTGTGAATGGTTTAGGTTACCATGGCAACTGCCCATCAACACTTGGCATGGCTGTTTATTGGACACGACAGCCGTGCTTGCGGGTGGGTAGTGGCCCCCCTCTTTTTACACCAGGTGCTATTTGATCAGCGCTGCTGATGTGGGAATGGCCAAAGCCCATCCGTCCCACAGCATCGCAGCCTGTACCGCTTTGTCCACGGGCTGCGCTTAGTCATCACCAAACCCTCTTCTCACCATCCTTAACAGGAAAACTGCCCCCACCCCCCATGACCTTAACTGTAAGGACGTTTTTCGTGGCTTCTGCATCTGCGATAGTAATCTCAAATCTCGTCTGGCATGTGTAGAGTTGATCCTGTGGAGATAAGATGTTGATTTGATTTATCCGTTTAACTAAGACTGTTTCTTTTTACTGTTTTTTTTTTTTTTACATAACATTCACTTGCCTGCCTGTTCGCTAGATGATACGGTTCTTGATGACTGTCTGTGCGTATTGTTATAATGAGCTAAGCATTTCTCATGGGGTAAAAAAGAAAAGAAAAAAAAACATGTACAGGATTCATCCCTCTGCCTCGTCCCGTTCGTTAGAAACGTTAGCGGTAAGTGGCTCTGGCTTCGACCATCAACTTTATTCCACTAAAATGATAGCAGATTTTGAGCAAGCAGGAAAAGATTAGAGATGTCTGAACACACCTACGTCACCAGATGCGCTTCACACACTTCTGTGCAGTATTACTCCTCACCTTTATACAGAGACGACCCTTTCATGCACATGGGAAATGTCACCCTAAGCAGTTACTCTGTCCCATCTCTGTGAATTTACTCACACACTCCTGTTTGTAAGTCAGTGGGATGTGCTAATCAGTGAGCGGAGCTGGTGGTTTGGCAGCGGCTCCATGCGACACTCCTCCAACTCCCATGCCTTGTCATCTAAGGATATGAATTTCTGCTAGTTGTGATTTCTGTGGATTGCAGAGGGGGAAGTATATTTTAGTGTCTTTTTTATTTTAATTTTTATGACTTGTTGCCCTTTGCCATCCATTGTTGAAGGTAAAAAATTGTTGACAGTGTATGTTTTGTAGGCTACTGGGGTCCGCAGAGGTTTTCCCTCTCTTGGAAAGCTTTGCATCCCATAGGTGTTTAATGAAATGATTTTAAGTATTAAAAAAATGGAACAAAAATGCAAGTCTTCTGTCTGACTTGATTTTAATGGTCTGTATATGTGTAAGTAAATCACAGGATATGGAATTATATGTTATAGCTTTACAAAATATGTTTTCTTGTATTTTTTCCTTCTGTGAAGACTGGTGTATGTAAATGAGCTGTTTTCTGATTGGCTGTGTTGGATTGCAGCCCTTTCAAAAGACAGTACAGGGCTGAAGCACTCATTATAACTTATAACAGTTTTCAAGCTCTCTTGCATAACTAGAACTAAACTGCCATAGCTTGCATTGCTGGATACTTGTGAATATGCTGGTTTTTGACATCACAAAATCAGTTAATCCAAATCATTGTGTTTTTACATTTTAGTTTCCATGCATGGAGTGAGCAGAACGTTTTTACATCAGTCCTTAATTTTTAAAAATCCATAATATTCTATTACTTTGGTTTTAAAAAGGTCTTAAATTGACACGATCAGTACTGACCTGCAGTACACTTGCAGTTTCATATGTGCACTCATGAGGGCGCCATAATTCTAGCTGAATGAATAACCACATACTGCACCGATCTGGACACATTCAGAAGGATCTCACTTTCCTTTTCTATTGTACACAGGTTAGTGAATGAAATTGAAGTATATTAAACTATCACTCGTGTAATGATGTAGCTTTGCAAACTCCTGATCGTTCCCTCAAGGAATCTCATACACACTATATAAAAGTATTGGGCCATTACACCAACACGTATATTAATGACATTGCATTCAAATACAGAGACTTAAATATGGAGTTAATATGGATTTAAAGGGCCGTTCCCATCTCAAACCAGAATTTGTCATGTTAAGGATGCAAACGCAGCATACAAATATTTGGAACCCCTGTGGTGTGGCCCACTTGCTATCTGTAGACTGAGCTACTCTCTAAAATAATGCAACCAATCTAAATCTCTTTCATTAGCTGTTAATGGCTAACTATACGAAGCTGCGATTTTAAACGGATTTCCACTGCAGGGTCTATAGGGACTATTTCCCAAATTCTTCTTTAACTGTTCAACTTGAGAGCACATAGCCGAATCAGCACTTCGCACGCTCAACTGTCTTTCCATTTAAAATTTAAATTCAAACAGCAGCTTGAGCCTAAACGGATTCCCAGTTATTAAGTGAAATGAAAGTGCACATTCTGTCATACGTGAACACACCACATCACTATCAAAAGCAGTTTTCTTTTCAACACACCATTTCAAACCCAGCCAGTGGCATTTTGACATCTCTGACTGGATAACAGAGAGAAAAAAAATTAATTCCCCTTTATGTCAAGTAGGCCTGACTATTTGCAAATGTAGCCAACAACGTTAGCCAAGTTTTTCAGGCTAGCTAAAGATTTGCCAAACAGGCATTTTTCCCCAGAATAGTTGCTTCCCCAATGTAGCTTGGGCTTTTGCATGCTTTTTACAGAAAAGCTATTTTCCTAGCCTAGCGAAGGTTTTCCAGGGCTATCTAAGGTTTTTTCAGAAATGCTGTTTTCCTTGCCTAGCGAAGGTTTACCATGGCTATCTAAGGTTTTTTCAGAAATGCTGTTTTCTCAGTTTAGCTAAGCTTTTCCCAGGCTAGCTAGGGTTTTTTTTCCCAGTCTAGCTGTTTCTCTAGTGTAGCTAAGGTTTTCCTATTAGCCTAGGTTGTTTTGTACCAGCTAGCTAATCTATGTGTCAGTTTGTTCAGTCCAGCTGGTTCACTCCATATCCTGGTGTACAGACAAAATTTAAACAGATTTTTCTTGCCACTCATGAATGAAAACACATTTATGTCAAGGCATACAATTAATTTAGTGAATTTTAATGTTCCCTTATTACAGATATATGTTACAGCCATTGTCTGCAGAAAAGAAATGGAAGGTGAAATTTAAAGATTTTTTTATTAGTTAAAAAATGTTTCTAAAAGTACTTGTGAACCTTTTGCTGTTTGTGTTTCATACCTTGAATCCGCTTTTTCTCATCTCCAGCATTTCCCAACATATAGAGTAAAGGTACAGACAATGTTATCACACTCTCAAATACAAATTTGTTCTCAGGGTCCAGTTGTGTACTTTAAATTCATTTTAAAGGTACACACAGGAAATCAATATACAGTTTAAATAGAGAAGAGGTGGGAATCTAAGTAAATATCTTATGTTAATTATATTCATACTGAGTTTGTGGTTCTATGCAGAATCCCTGAATGTTTAACTTTGAGCTCTGTGATTCTGTTCCCGCTAGAATGGAATGTTTTGGAGCTGCGAGTCAGAAAGGTCAGCATAAATTACTATTACTCAGGCATGTTCACTCTGCACTGGATTCTTATCAGTCTGCTGACTTACGATGGACAATGAATACTTAAGGTTAGACTGAAACTATCGACTTACAGATCCTAAGGCATAGACACATTGAGCCTTATCATATGGACCTGCCTCTCTCACATGTCCTCAGCAGAGTTAGTATACTATTCTTTCTGAACACTATCTTCATGACTGCAGTCTCCTTTTCTGTGGTAAAAAATAACCGTCAGAATTCCAGAGATTCAAGACATTCTCTTTGGGTTTCCTAAGATTCGATTGGGGTGTAAAGATCCTCATCACTCTCTTTGGTTGACAGATATTGGTATTCTGCTCAGTGCAGGATAAATATTGTAGGTCTTTTTTTAGTTCTGTTCTGTTTTCTTTGGAAGCTCTGTTTCTGAAGTAGACATCTATCAGTCCCAATCAGGCAGTTCGCTGAGCTGTGATTTAATTCAGTCTTCTTTGGAAGCTATCCTCTGGCATTAAACTCGATACCAGGGGTGAGCAACTCCGGTCCTGGAGGGCCATGGTCCAGCACGTTTTGATGATTTCCCTGCTCAGAAACATCCGATTCACTTCACCAGTTAATTGTCAGGTTTGGTGAATGTGTTTGAGGAGAACCACCATCAAACTGCTCTATATAGACTATACGCTCTATTCCGTCCGGAAGCTCTTCTCGGGCGTGAAGCTCCATTTCTCAGGTCTACAGTTCTTTATATTGGGTGTGAAACACGTGGTCGGAGTTACTTTCCACTGACACTCTTCATTTTTAAGAGGCTCAGGGATGTATAAAATGAGGTCAGTCATTTCTAAATTTTGAATTTAATTAAGTTTTTTTTTTCTTCAGAGACCTGTCATTTGAGATGGCCAATTAGGAAACAACAAACCCCTCTGTTGCTATGGTCACAATTGGAACTGGTAAAGATCACGGTAAGTTAAGGCTGAAATGACTAATCACAGCTATCAGACAGTTTGGGGAATAAATAGAGCAAGAAAGATCAATTCCTACAAAACAAACAAATTCTATTTAAAACAGAATCTGCTAAGTGTATAAATAGGAGCTGCAGGATGAACATCACCAACATTTAGACGTGCCAGAAGACACAGAGAAGCAGAAACGTGGATCAAGTGTAAATCCTTGTTTATAAATATTGTAAAAAAAATGTCTCACAATCAGACCAAATTACTATCAATAGAAAACAGAAAGGCTAGAGTGAGGACAGGATGTTTGAAGGAATATAACCTCACAGGAATATGGTACAATTATGTTTTCTACCTAAAGGTACTGAAGGTGTACCCTTAAGGGTAGTGGCATCCTAGTTACATCCTAGTATACACTCAACTTGTAAGAATGTACAGATTACTATCAGTCTAACAGTAAGTCTTTTCAGAGGCATGTTTGGTGGCAACATGAGCCTGTTTGTGTGTAGGATTCTGCCTTATGGCAGATATACAGTAAATACCCAATTAAGACACATGTGGCCAGTCAGGGCACTATAATTGCAAGGAGCTGGAGAGTTTGAGAGCACAGGGAGCAAACTGCCTCCCATACATGATAGGAAAACAGTGAACGCCCACAATTTAAATCACCATGTAAGAGCCTTGTACTTGGTGAGCAAGCCATGTCTTCCCCCACAAAGGCCAGAACTGAGACACAGTCAACTTTGCTTTGACCTTTTGCCCTTCTCCTCCAGCTAGACCTCTGCCTAGATCATTTGTTGACTCTTTATCTCTTTATTTGTGACTATGCTGTGGTCACACAATACTCTGTGGGATTATTCAGCGTCCAGCATCTTCAGTGCATCTTCTCATTGATTTATGGGAACTGAGCAGCCGGTGTTGGAGAGTTTGGTTTCAGAAAGAAATTTGCAAGAAATATGAGTCTGGCGGTTTAGGCACGCTGACATTAGAGCCCCATGGAACAGGATGAGCCATCGGAGAGGATAAGAACATTCAGCCAAAGGGTTGTTTCTGTCTACTGGGTAAATATCGAAGGCTGCATAAATTGGCCACAGTCTTTATGGGCTGTAGTGTTTCTCATGCGCTCTATGTTTGGAGCGGTTCTTGCAGAGGGCAGAAACAAGCATGTCTTTCTCCCTCTCGGTCCCGTGAGAACGTTGTTTTGCCGAGGCTCCAGCAACCTTGAGGTGTCACCCCGAAGACAAACTAGAGGCAGGCATGTACGAAATGACAGGACAATGATTTTCCCCTCGCGCACCAACAGATTTCTGAAAGGCTGCGTGTGTATTCTTCATCTCCTGGAGATGCTAACCTTGATTAGAAACATTCATTTCGCAGAGAATGCCTCTGCCTATCTCCGGTGTGGACACACATACAAAAGGTTATGTGGTCAGAGAGCGAAAGACATGGAATCGCTCTTTAATGTGGGAGAGGCTTTTTTTTTCCTTATTTCTTTTCTTGGAAGAGCCCACAGGTCTCAAACAGGGCAGTTATTACATTACATGATCTATTCAATATTTCCATCCCTAGGCTCATGTTGCGTCACATTTACATTTCGAAGTATATTTTTGGCCAGGCACCAGGGACAGAGAGAGAGAGAGGGAGCGAGAGAGAGAGTGATCTGAAGTGTAGATGACTGCAGAAGATGAATTGACGTCAGAACAGAGGCTCCAAGAATATCACCAGAGAACACAGGTGGGTGTCACACCATTCCGTTTGTAGTGTCCTGATCAAGACTGACTCAGTCTCCTGCTCTTGTTTTATCTCTCGATCTGCCCCCTAAGTTCAGGATGAGCTTGAATTGGTGTAAACAACAAGGAGGGGAGTGCTGGCTCAGTAAACATCAGGAGTAGCAGTTCTATCTTCTGGTAAATCACTCAAATATGAGCTACTCCACAAGCTGGACTTTTTAAAGCACCGTCATTAATCACAGCTGTCATGACCAGATTTATTCGGTCCTTACAGACCACAATGGGTTTTAGCTTATGGTCTTTTTTTGTGTGTGTAAACCTTGGGGAAAAGCAAATATACGGCCTCAGTGACTGTACTGCCAAACTGGTGTGTGCTTTCGTGTACAATGTATTGTTCAACATTTCTTCAGCACCCACAATATATACAAGTAAACAAAAATACAAACAAGGATATAAACAAGGACATAAATATATAAGAATTAGGTTTTTTACACTTAAGGTGTTAGAAAAATTATTTTTGCATATACAGTCCTATGCAAAAATCAATCAAATTAGACAACATTTTCCAAATGAAAATAAGTTCACATCCTCTACCGGGATGAAACTTGAACGATGTATTTTTCCTGCGAACTTCAGTGTGGCACATGTTCTATTTATTCTCTCAATTTATGATGTCAAAAAAACCAACAGCTTTTGCAGAGGGTGCTTATTGTTTTAGTAAAAGCATTTCATTTGATCTGAATTAAAGTACGTTTAGCAAAAACACTAATCACACATTACAAAGTGCAGAAGTGTATTCGCGGATGTGTACATGTTTACTTGCATATATGGGCCACGTGTATGACCTCATGTCCTGAAACTAAGAAATGTGTGAACGTGTGTTCTGTGAATTCTGTTTGTCTTGTTCTCTCATTAGTGAAAAAACAGTACAAATCCCTTTCAAGATCACTCCATGATCCTCTGCTTCCTTAAAGAGCACAGCCTGGAGGACCCTACAAAAGGAAAGCTGTCTCTCAACAGTCTACAGAAGAAATCAAAACCATTATCGATCTGTTTTATTGCAACTTTGCATCTCTTAACATCATCAGACCGTTCTCAGACTTGACGGGTATATCTAACGTGCTGAGACATTGAATTTTCCCAAGTGTCAACAATGTTGGATTTGGTTGGAATAGTTGAACTCCGACCCCACTGTAACATCAGGGGACATGTTAGCAATTCTCACAGTGGGATATTTCCGAAATCTGCTGGCTGTGGGTGGAGGAGAAATTTGGACTACTCCCAGTGCTTCTTTCTGACATCCTTTCAGCTGATACACTAGATGGTATCCATGACAGAACGTGACAGTTGACAATTTAATTGATGATAGAACATTTCACCGGAGTCTTGGAATGTGGTAAAGGTAATTTGGTCTCATCAGTAGAAAAATATATATACAATGACCTTAGGATTAAGGTTTAACATACATATAATGTAAAAGCCCACATGCATTTCAAGCTGTGGTCCAAATACTGGTCTTTCTAGAACAATAAAAACAGAACAAAGTGTGCCATGCATGTTAAGGTCCATACGTTTTGTACTATTTTGACCCTTTATATCTTTGTCATTAGGTGCATTCCTGTTCAAGTCCATTACTTGTGCGTCCAATGAAACTTGAGGTGAACTGGTTTCTCTTTGTATTTTATATTAAAACATTGAATACTCACAACACATAGGATCATACAATTCGTGGACGTGAAAAACAGTACACAATTATATCAGGCATATATAAATTTTTTACAGCTGAAAAACAACAATTCCTTTTTTGTGCAAATGTGCAAAGTTGATGCGAAAAGCCTGTCAATTATATTGATTGACCGTATCCCCACATCCCCTTCCCTGGACACATAGTGTGGTCCCACAGCCTTAGTTTGAACAACATTGATGTGCTTCGAAGGCTTTCTCTCTGAATGAGTGCACAGCCTCGTCTCCTTTGAATGGTTGCCAACGTTTACCGCCGCTGTTGATCTTGATAACAGACTAGTCACACTCCGGCGTTTTTGTGTTTATCCGTTTCCATATCAATTCAGTGTGTCTGTCACATTGTCTTCCAAAATGGCACCATGCACAATGCAAGCATTTGAAGAGCTGTTGCATTTCACCAAGAATATGCTTTTTGCACCATAAAACCTCAAAGAATATAAGCACAGAATATTAAAAAAAAACATTTCTCATTGCCAGGTTTGGTTGTATAGTACTACACAAAAATCTTAGGCATCCCGGTATATTGTGTGTTTCAGCCTATACAACATTGGAATATGTACAAATAACCATAAATAGCACAAAATAATGAGAATGTTTAGTTTTAAAAATAACCCTAATATATGTCACTAAAGTTGCACAGGCCACATTTTTGGTTTGTTGTTTTTTTTTTTAATTTAATATGTTACATTTGGCAAATTGAGCAGTAATGGTGCATTAAAATCTAAAGAACCATGTTCAATTTAGCCCAAAGCATGTGTATTCATTTCCACTTATAAAATCAATAAAACACTAATTTGCTCACGCATGCATTCCACTTTTACTGCTCACTGCCCAGATTAAGGGATTTACGGCTCATTATTTCAGATGCCTTTTGCACAGTACTAAAACATTACTTGCATTATAAGGTTATAAAAACATATGTGCAATTATTCTAATAATAAACGTACAGGTTTCCTATTATAAATACAATGTACAAATGTACACTGTGTGTGAATATTTACCTTACACTGTCTGAAAAAGGTGCAGCAATGTACAGACAAGTTCAGTGTACCCTTAAAGGGTACCTTGAGGGCTTTTTGCTTACCTCGGATGAGATTTAAAGGTATACTGCCTTCGCTGGAGAAATGTTTTACAACAGGAAAAAGCAATTAAAATCCAAGGTCGTGTTATATGGAGTCAATTTAAAAAGTGGAACTGTACAGTAATTACAGTAATTATACCTTCTATCTAAAGGTGCTGAAGCCGTTCACTTGAGAGGACCACTCCAGTGACCGTTGAATACCTGAGAGTGTACCCTCATCCGTGTCTTGGTTATTCTGTTCATTGATGTTTATTTATGTAAGTAGAATGTAAATTGATTTGAGTGATGGAATTGTTGTTGTGCATGCAATCACCATAGAAAAACATCTAATGTAAATCAAATGTAAATATAAGTTATTGGGTACTTAGGTCATCACATGTGAATAACATTGTGAAACAAAAAGTCTAGTCTTCTAAAGATATACATTTATGCATTAACTAATAATGCAAATTAATGTTTTGCACCATAAAAGGACACACATATTAACCAAAGATTACAAAACGTGTACTTGTGAAGGACAGTTTGTTTTAAATATTCTCTGCTTGTACTCATTAAAAAATGTATGGTGGGATAAAAAAGGTATACCATGCTTAGCAGCTTAGACTGCGTCCCCCTTCTCACACAGAGAGAGCTGGTGGATCTTTATGATGGGGAGGGAGCTGCTGGGGCGTGGAGTCCCAGTTGTTTCCGTTCCTAAGCAGCAACACGTCCTCAGCAGATTTTTACTGCACACCCCGGCCACTTTAGTCCTGGTATTCATTCCTACAGAGGAGGTGCGGGACACGGCCCTCCACTCCCGTCCGTCCCGGGACGAGGGTGTACGGGACAGGGCCATTGAGGAGGTCGCGCTCAGGCGGGGCGGGAAGGGACGATTGTCTTGTCCCAGGGAGAGGAGCTGCGACTGCCCGTGGCCAGTAGGCTGGTGCGTGGGCGTGGTCCTGCGGCGCAGGCAGCGGGCCCCCAGCACACTCAGGAAGGCTTTCCGAAACTCCTGGTTGGAGCACGGATAGATGATGGGGTTGATGCAGCTGTTGAAGTAGCCGAGCCAGAAGGTGATCTTGAAGACTGTGTCCGAGGGTCTGTAGGCTGGGAAGATGGAGCCTGAGACACGCACACACACACACACACACACACACACACACACACACACATACACACACAGAGCACATGGTTTATACTCACATTAGTTATTTTATGCAATTGGATTTATCAGAATTGTGTCTTAAAAATAAACATTACACCAGTTTTATTGGCCCCGTACAGATTAATAGAGAATATTTTATTCATGGAATTTCCTTCAAGCAGTGGCAAATGGGCCTGACTATAAAGTAAGTTATTACTGTAGTTTTTCAATAGCAAAAAATTACAAAGTGCTCTGTGCCATCTCAGTTAAATGCCTGCGAAGTTCTGCAAGAGATGTAAAGCCGTGTGCCTGACTGAAATGGACTGAATCCTCAAACAGGCAGCATGAGTGTGTGTGGCAATACTGTTCTCAGAGAAACAGCCAGAAGCAAAATATAAAAGCGAACATGATCAGAAAAGTCTAAAAGAAGTATGTCACTGAGATCAGCACTATCTGTGAGGCCCTCGGCCATTAATCTTGAAAAACAAACAACAATGAGTCCCTCACTTTTTGACAAATAATTACAAACGCATGCTCAGGGCCCCCAGGTGGTTCAGGGGCACTACTAATGAACCACAGGCATATGCAAAAGACTGGGCGCCTCTGGTCAAATGACATGCTTTGTTGATTTTCTAAGTGGAAGAAAGTACACATCTTCTACAGAGAAAACATTTCTGCATATTTTCATACACTATGTGTGTTCATCTGATTTTTAACTTCATTATTTACAAAAATTGCATGAAAATACCATATTTAAGCATATTCTCCTTTTCAACTGTACCTTCAAGGGATTTAACAACAAAAGATAAGTTGAATACTAAAACAACACAAATATGACTGATACATGCTTGGAATTCACACTTTTAATAGAATCTTTCCCCCTGTTTTAATGAACTTGTCACAACAACATGCTTTTGTTGTGCAACTATGACTTCTGTAAAAAGCCTGACTAATGAGGGCCTATTTGGAGGGGAGAGCAAAACAGGACAACACTCTCGGCCAATATGGCCAGCCCACCACAGCCTATATGCACCCACGGACCCTTTAGCAGTGCATAGGCTCGCCCATTAAGAGAATTAAAGTGTCTGAGGGAGCCGTCCAGGCTTGAAATGATGCGACCAGCCTCAGAGCTGAGGGCGGTGAGCTGTCTTGTAGCACAGTTTATGAGCGACTCCAGCGGGGGTCGTGTGCGTGGGCTGGATAAAAGATGAGAGAGAGAGAGAGACGCCTGAAAGTTAAGTTTCTCTCTCTCTCTCTCTCTCTCTCTCTCTCTCTCTCTCTCTCTCTAACTGACTCACTAGCCTTTTATTGCCTTGGGGGGTGGGGTGTTGGGAGAGGGGCAGAAGCGGTGCAAGGAATTCTATTGTGCCTTTCACACAATTGAATAGTCTAAAAAAAAAAAAAAGAATAGTCCACTGGTCTCAGTAGGTGATGTCACGCCTTAATTCATGCAGACACATTCATTCCAAATTGCTTTCTTTAAAATTCATCATCACACAGTGTATTAAGGTGTAAAATAAGAAGCAAAAGCATTACTAAGACCAAAAACTGGTAAAGATTTATGGTGTATTTTTTCTCCCCTGTGAGAGACGATGGAGTGTAAATAGTGGGGGGCCGCAGGGATGGAGGAGTGGTGCATTAAACTGAGATGATGCAAATGAGAAAACAGCAGCGACGATATTGTTTTGTGCCCGTAACGTAATGACTAGAAAAATGATGAACGGCAACATTTTTTCTTTCTTTTTCTCTTACTATGCGATCCCCAAGCAGAGAAACTACCAATTTGCTCCTCAAGGCGAGTCTAAAAGTAGAGAGCAGCGGGAGGGAAAGGAACAAACGATTCTCATGAAATACAAAATGAAAAAAACAACAAATATCGCAAGTGGATGTATCTGTTCAACCCTAGCAGGTCAAACTCCAGCAAAGCCCACAGACCAGCTGGGCCGAGGTACACTCTCGACTCGGCAAAACAAAAATAAACAAGCATTCCGCACTGCGTCCACTAAATCAAGTCACAAGGATCCTGCTCGAGCATCACGTCCGCCATATAGACTTGTTATTACGATACCGTCCTTGAATCATGGCCTCATTAGTAGAATGTGGCATGCTGACATCAGTGTGTGGGGGGGGAATCTCTAACCCATCAGAGACCACTACACATTAATTCAAACATAAAAATCCTCGCAATCCAGAGGACTAATAAAATAAATGGCTTTAGAATCATTACTAAGATTTTATGTAAAGGAGAATTCAACCAGTTTTTTTTTAATCTGCATTATTCAATAAGTCATTCAGAGTGGCTGGAAGGGAAATACTCTTGTTATAGAGAAACTTGTTTACAGCAGTGTTGAATGGAACCAACATGTCTCAAGAGTTTAATGCTTCTAAAACCTCCCTCTGAGAAAATCTTTGGATGAAATGGTTGTGAATAGACGGCCTGGTGCCCGAGACATGCTCTTAGAACAGTTTTGAAAAGGTTGTGAGAACTGCATTCATGACTGAAAGGAACAGGGAGGGTGTTGTTAGACATAATAGTCCCCAGACCAAAACTTTTATCATCACCAATATTACGCATAAAACCCACACATGTAGCCTCAATTGTGGATTATGTTTATATATATATTTATATTTTTTTTAATATTTAATATTTTTATATTTATATTGATTTCATTTCAAACCATTATGAATTACTTTAACATCTCAATTAGTTCTGAAGACATTTTGAAAAATCAGTGGAATTCCCCTTTAATGTCTACTTCACTACAGATAACCAGTTCACCTGGAGGCCTCTAGTACTTACTGACCATAAGAGAATCTGCTTTTTAAGGCTCAGTTTATTGTTATTGTGTCTGCTCATTATGCACTGACCTTGGAAGAGGTTCACGATCTCAGACCTGATCAATGAGAATATGGACCAGAATAGGTAAAATATCGACTCCTTCCCATTCAGAGGGTGTCTGTGCACGTTTCAACTATGAAATATACACAAGTAATAAGGTCAAGGTGTTTAGAGTGTCAGATCCTGGATGGGACATTTTTAAGTCTATCTTTTAGACTGTAGCTGGCTGATCAGTCTAGTTCTATCCAAGAAAATAAGCCATCAGACCCTCAGGTTCATACTTACACAATTAGTCCATTCAGTGAGATTTATTAGTGACAAATAAATACCAAATACAGTTTCTGTGAGGCAGTCATAGGTGTGAGTGTATATAATTAGAATTTAAAAAATGGTTCAAACACAGGTTGCTTATCAGAATGTAGAATTTACATATTTTGACTCGGTGTATAACTTTTAAATATGTTGCTTGGTTGAGTCTCAATGGTCATTCATTAATAAAAAACAGGCAATTAAGAAATTTATAAAGATATGGTACAAAAACACTCTTCAGGGTGTTCAGTAGCCGAGAACGCTTGCATATTATGTTGCTATGGGAATACAAGGAGATGACTTAAAGCATGGAAAGTGTTAAACCTTTTTAACTACATCCGTATTACATTTTACTCTGCATTAGTAGGAGCCCCTACAACCCAAATTGGTCATTTTCCTGCTCAAACACACCTGCTGCCTAGTTTGAGAATTGGAAATTGCCAAATGCACTTGCTCTGAGATGAACACACCTGTGTAAGCCAAAATGGATCGACAGATACATCCATATTCTTCACTGCCTGACTGCACCGACTGGAGATGTCAGAGGGAGCAGCGAGTTTGCATGGCGGATGAATGAGAACCAGAGAGAAAGCGACCTTGACCCTCTCTGGCCTTGGACTTTTATTTCCAAACGAGGCTGCTGGACCATGTCATGAATTTTTACAGACTCCCAAAAAAATTCAGAGATGGTCTGAAGAAACTTTCACTTAAAAAGTCTAAGATTTTCCCTTCAAACGTCAGTTGCTAGATCACTGGGCAGAGGAGACTTAGTGGCATTGCTGTTGCTGAAGTGTAAGACTGAAACGTGAGTCAGTGACTAGTCTGACAATACGTGTCTGTCCAACACTTTGATCTCAGAACGTCAGCAAGAGAGAGAGAGAGAGAGAAAGAGAGAGAGAGACGGAGAAAGAAAAAGAGAGTGACAGAGAGAGAGACCGAGAGAGAAAGAGTGAGTGTGAGAGAGAGAGATTCCCCGGAGGCTCAGCTGCTGGCCAGACCAGTGGTGCTGGAGTGCCAGTCACACGTCAAAGTCAAGTTTAAAAAGCCTGGGCACAGACCCTTTGGCTGGTGAGCTCCTGCCTACAGCGTCCACTCATCCACTGCGGACTCTACAGTAAAGCCCCTTCAGCTTCACTTAGGGAATTTATATTTCTGAATTCTTCTGAAAAACTATCTGGAGTGCCCATCTGTCAGTGGGGCTGCACTGCCTTAAAGCAGAAAATGTGTTTTAAAATCAACAAGGCATGAAATGGCTGCATTTGTCCTCTGGGGTTCTTCATAAGTTGCCATATTCAAACTATGATTAAAACTATGCTTCCAAACAGTAAGAATAAGCTGAATACCTATGTGAAATTACCTCCTAAATTATGCGTAATCTACGTAGCTATATACATGAAAGTGAAGTGAAAGTGACCATTTGTCATACGTGAACACACCACTGCACACAGTGTGAACAGCACGAAATTCAAC
>JBBPDB010000017.1:7311913-7330323 GCA_037974465.1 Brachypetersius altus | reverse complement strand
AGCGGTCTTGGGGATCGAACCCGGACTTTCTGGTCGCAGGGCGGATGCCTTAACCACTAGGCCATCCAACTGCCCCACATCTAGCACTATGTGTGTATGTGTGTATGTCTGTCTGTCTGTCTGTCTGTCTGTCTGTATGTATGTATGCACAATTCCAATAATCTGTTATATAAGCCAAATCTGTGCTATTTCTTACATTTTTCATAAAAAAGCACCATGTGATCATAATCCTCAACATGAAGCAGTAGACCGTTGTCTATATTAAGATTAACATGAGTAAATATAAATATATATATACACACACACGCACACATATATAAATATGATGAATGATGTTTCATCTCTCACACACACAGACAAATCTCTCAAATCTCTTCAATTACCACAGTAATGCACATAAACATAACAGGGAAATGTTGAAACTTTGTTCCAGTGTTGCTGTATTTTCACTAATTTTGCTAAACATGAACAGATTCAGTGCATATAAAAAGTAATGCTGTTTACTTGTTTATGTGTCTCCTTCCTGTTTGTTATTCCCCAATTTGTCCTATCAGCTCTCCCTGAGAGGCATGCAGAAAAATTATCCCCTCAGGCATTGTTAGAGATGTTGTTCTATTATTTTACCATTAATTTATTCTTAATTAGCTAATACGTTTCTGTAATGACAACAAAAAAAAAGCTGTTTTTGATTCATAATATATGCTTACAAAAAGGCTCCTAACAAAGGAGTAACTAAATATTTCTGGTCTCTTGAGAAAATGAGGATCTATGTTAATACATAAGACAATTTATTTGCTTTTGTAGGGTTTCCAGTAATACATTAATCCTATTTCCTGTGTTTGTGCGGTTTTGTGACTAATATATTTTGCTTCAGCTGTGCCTAACCTTGAATGGAAAGGTCTCTGATGAGGCTTTAGGAAGCAATATTTATCTGGTGGGAAATAAACCAATTTCTATATTCCACATATGGAAAATATGGAGGAGCTCTGCTGTATATTAGTCGTTGTTTGGTGCACTGAGGGAATGCTAAGGCTCTTTGTGAATTTCATGTCTGGATCCAAAATGCATATTGCATAAACAAACATGTCCCCTTTGTCCAAGAGAAGTCAAGGACACAAAATGAAAGAAAACAATGAGTCACTTTGAGACAACCAGTAGTTCTCCCAAAGCTCTAGCTGTACCCATGGAAATGGTTTAGTGTGTGTGTGATATTTTGGATCCTTTGAAACCACACTGGAATGCTGGGTTATAATCCAAAACAGGTTCCCAGATCGCAGACGTCTGTGACCTAAATAATTTACCAGTCTTAAAGCTCCAAAACTGTCAACCTATCCTTCTTTACCATAATAATTATCCCCACATTACATAAAGCTTGGAAAATCAAACTCTTATCCAAGATTCTTATGTCTCTTCAAGGGTCTTATGCCTCAAGATGATCTACTTCTTTCTTTGGAAAGGACATCTTGATTAGGCTGTATAGACTAAATTACACATCTGAGTCTCCTCTACTGAACACAGAATGGATTTGGCACGTCTCGGCCACAACTCATAAGGTTTTACAAATGCTTTTATATGTAACATTTTACAGCATTTGAAAAAGTCAGCTGCACTTTGTATTAAAGTCAGCCTGAAATCAAAAACGGGCCTTTCCTACCCTGTTAGTTCAGGTCCTTGGTCACATTAAGCACAATAAAAAGAGATGAAATTCTTGTTGCTTCATAACCTTCGACTGAAGTTTACTCTTGCCTGCCCCCTTTCAAGAACTCAATAGTCACAAATACATCCCTATAACTTCTCTTCACTAGCTCAGACCAAATCCAGCTGTTTGTTAGGGTGGCTTGTGGATGTGGTTTAGGACACAGTACGACTTTAAAAAGGAACAAACATGACTCTACTTGAGACATAATCTTTCCAGAAACCCTGAGCAGTGTTGAGCATCAGTTAAAAAAGGTAAGAAAGCTGAGACTCACCAATGGGCAGCACCAGGAAGAAGGGTAGCCAGCAGAGGACGAAGCACCCGACCACAATTCCCAGTGTCTTGGCGGCCTTTTTCTCTCGTGAGAACTTCAGCAGCCGGAGGGCGAAGTGGGTGCGGCTCCTCAAGACCTCGTCCTCCGAGGCAGCTGTGTTTCCGCGGTGTATCCGTAAGGTCACCGTTTCAGCTCGATCCGACTTCTCCGTCTTCTGGCCCTTCTTGAGGCCACGTGTCTCCCTGCGGGCCACCACATACACGCGGCAGTACATGACCAGGATCACCACTAGCGGGAGGTAGAAGGAACCCACCGCTGAGAAGATGGCGTAGCCAGGCTCCTCCGTGATCTTGCAGACGGACTCGTCCTCTGGTGCCGGCTCCTTCCAGCCGAAGAGCGGCCCCACCGAGATGGTGACGGACAAGACCCACACACCCATTAGTGCTAGCAAAGCCCGCCGCTCAGTCACTATGGTTGGATAACGTAGTGGATAGCTGACCCCGATGTAACGGTCCACAGAAATCACACACAGGCTCATGATGGACGCTGTGCAGCAGAGCACGTCCATGGCTGCCCAGACGTCACAGAAGGCCCTTCCGAACACCCAGCGGCCCAGCATCTCAAAGACAGTGGAGAACGGAAGCACAGTGGAGCTCAGAAGAAGATCCGCCACTGCCAGGTTCACAATAAAATAGTGTGTGACAGTCTGTAGATTGCGGTGGCAAGCGACAGACAGGATTACCAGGATGTTGCCCAGGACTCCAAACACCAAGAAAATGGCCAAAACAAGGCCCAGAACCACAGCCTTGATGACATTTAACTCTGGGACGAGGACTTGGCTGCAGTTAGTGCAGTTCTGGGCAGAAATCCCCAGGGTCATGTTCTCTCCAAGGAGAACCATCTGCTCATAAGGTTCGGGCATTTGGTGATGGTGGTCTGATGGATAGCCACACTTCAGTCGGATTCACTTGGAATCCTTCCAGTGCTCCACTAGATAGTTTTTAAACATCAGATGCCCAAGGTCGTCGGTGCATTTACACTTTAGTCTCCATCTGACAGCTATTAGGAATGTGATGAAATTAAGCCTGTTGTGATCTTTCACTGTCAGTAATCTCAAAATGATGGGTTTTTAACTATCTGTACTCAGAAAAAAGCAAATGTGCACAAGGAAATACACAAAGGGAACTAAACATCCTGTTAAATATGGACACCGAGATTTACGTCTGGAGTAAAACTGCTGCAGCAAGCTGTCAATTTATCTCGAGTGTTTTGACATTCTTAACAATCGAACGCAGCTGGTCATCAAAACAAGACAAGAACAAGCAACTAGGGGCGTGTTTTGAGACCTTTTGCAGCAAGAACGAATTTTCTGGTAATCCAGTTGGGATGCCCTCTAAGGCCTTGCTCATCTAGAACCGTTTACTGATACAAGGTGTTTAGATGCAACACTTGTCCCAGGTAGCGCTGCTTCCTCTTATCTGTTTCCACAAAGGACAATTCAGTTTTTTATTGTCTTATTAACAGCTTCACTTCTGCCCTCAAATGTGGAGCAACCCACAGGATGAAAGGCACATTTTCTGTACATGTAAGGATGCATAATGTCCAAGTCATTGTTCAAAAGTACAGCATGGAGCGGCTTTCAAATTCTGCCCGTTGTGCAGTCCTGTCAAGCTACAGCAGGAAAAGTGATAACACGCGTATTGTTCAATGACACAACCGGAACTAAAAGCATTTTGGCAGGAGCTGGGGTGGTTATTTTTGGCATAAGAGCAGGTCACTTTCAGTCTGTTAGAGTTGGGAACAGCTCCAGCGAGAGGCACTTAAGTGGTTTGATAATAGAGACGATGCTGGTGAAACAGTTCCCCCTGAAACACAGAAAGAGGTAAAAGTCAGGGGCCTATTAAACGAAACTGATATCATTAGACCTAATAGACTGATGTGAATATTCAGTTGCATTCAAGCACATTTATAGCGCTGCTTACTGTCCAGGCTTTAGATGTTAAAGCCCCTTCTATTGTGTGTATAAATTACACATTCTCCTACAGAAAGAAAGTTTTGAGATGCATGATCAAATGACAATTTGTATCAATCTACCTTCCTTCCAACCCACAAAGAAAAATAAGTTCATTACTTTAGTACACAGTATAATTTGACCTCATAAAGGAGGACATTTAAGCACCTTAAGCCAGACTGTTATAAATGAACCACATCCTTTTTAAGTGTCTCTTCACCAAAGCACTACTGTTTGTGTTTCCCCTCGCAAATGATTAATCTGTCTTGTCTAGAGTGGTACAAATGGGGACAGTGAAATAAAATAAACGGTCACTTTTCTTGGATAGTAATAAAACAGCCTGTGTATACAAATCACATTAAAAGCCAGGCAAGAAAAATGCAGAAATTCCATCTTATGCAAAAAGAGCGCATAGACTCACAGAGAGCGGATCTGTTATTTCAGAAGTGCAAAGTTCCCAAGATGAAATTGCTTCTAGTCGACTCACACTTGTTTGTTCGTCCATGTAAATCCATATTTACCAGACCTTTCCATCAAAACATCTCAATCACTGTTTTTTGACGCAGTCAGTTTTAGACTTTCACCTTCTCAGATCGATGGGGGTTTGTTCACCTCGCTGTCATTGATCCATCACACAGCCCTGGACAGCAGACACAACAACAAATGAAGTACATCAGTTACATATGAGGAAATATCTGAGAGCAAGAAGGGCAAGGACCTGCAGATCAGAGCCTCTAGAGACTCTGAGTCATTTTTGGCCGTTAGTGGCTCACCATCAGCAAAAGACCACGCTCTGCTTCATCTATCTGCCTAATTTAGCATTTTAATAGCCCATTACTGTGTCCTCTGATACATTCCAGATAGAAGTTATGCTCATATATTCAATTTCATAATGCAGTGAAATACAAAGACTTAAAAGTTTGTTAACTTGAACAGAAATTGTACAGCCGATCTGCTCCTATTTGATTCTGACTTTGTAAATACAACAGCAATTATAAAATGCAGCCAATAAACAATAATGCTTGTGTTTACTTGATTTAAACCTGTTGAGAAATACTGAGGCCTAAACTAGGTCAAATAAACCTGAGTAGCCAATTGTTTTTATACTGTCTCTTTAAAATGTGGTAAGTGGGATGTTTTCCCCACCAACTGACCAGTATCCCTCACATATAAATCTTTATTGAGCATTCACTTGGCATTTAAGTTTTATAGAATGTTTAATTTGTATGTCAAATCATTTCTCTTTATGTGCAGTAAAGTGCATTAATTGTCACTAGAATTAGGGCTATATGATGATACTAAATGGGTATGCTATATTTTTATTCATCTGTAAATCATTTGAGTAATTCACTGCTGCCCTTTTTCTTTAATGTATTTGCTACATTCCATTAAAATTATAATTGTAATTAATTGTATTGTATTTTACAGAACTGTGAGATTTAGGGCCAATAAAAAGGTTTAATTGTAGTGTGGTAGCACCCACACACCTTTTTGACTGTAAAACCAGACTACAGTTTTGTTTTTCTCTTTGCTGGTGAAGTGATCTGAAGGAAATCTCTGGTTTAAGAAAACATATTTGTCCTCCAGCCGCATACTGGGTGTAATATCTTTATCCGCTCTGTATTTTAACACACACACTTATTTCTACAGTTGTTTGTGGTTGTTTCTGCATCTGGTATGTTTAACTAAAAGCAATCTCTTCCATATTGAGGCAGGAATGCTGTTTTTTAATGTCCCTGCCAAAAACACGAGGTCTGACAGAGTAAGACAAATGAGGAAATTAATCTTTACGGCTCCGTTCATTGCCTCTCTGTTTTGGTTTTTGTGGGTGTCAAAGCAAATCCACTTGAAAAAAAATGGGGGGAAGAAAAACATTGCAAGCATTAGAACGTCTTTACCGTCAGGAGGATTCTTTGGCTTCCCGCAGCGATATGCATGCCTGATGACAGATTAGCCATCAAGGATGATACTTGTAAAATGTCATTAACATTTTCAGCTCTGATTCATCCCCTCTACAGACGGCCGGATCGCTTTCCTCTCATTAGTATGCCATTTTTCTCCACGGATTAACCGTGATTACAGCAAATGTGTATAATGACCATTGGATTATGACTTTAACGATCGATAAGGCCAAGAAAATCCAGGCAGGCTTTACTCCCCCGATCGGATCCTTTTTACGTTTTTTGATATTAATCTCTAGTATTGATCAGGTCTTCCCATTAATAAGTAATGGAGGTGACCTTCAGGCTCCCAGCCCTTACTGAAAGTTCTGCCAGGACTCTGCCAGGGTGTGAAAACACTAAATCACTCCTAGCTCACCCAGCTGGAGGCTAGCCTCTCAAAAGTGAGAGTTCTTGCTTTTCTGCACCCCGAGGACACCTGCGAAGGACAAAACGCAGCTCCTCAGACCTGTATCACATAATATTGTGGCTGTGTGTATGTGTGTGTGTGTGTGTGTGTGTGTGTATATATATATATATATATATATTACACACATCATGTGCTTTAAAAACCCGGTGTAAAGTGTCTTAACCACTTGTGTGCTTTGAGCACAATCACAATAACCTGTTACTATATCAGGTTTATTTCTCTATTGTATCACCAAACCCACTTTAGAATACATTTATGGCAAGTGGGTGATGTTTTCCACAGATATAAGGCCTTTTAACACCTGTTCCCCACTGTTCACCTGTTAAATGTGTGAAGCGGTCATATTTCAAAAGCCCATATCCAACCACTTTCTGGTATTTTAGATTTTCCCCCCTGAGATCTACTGTCACTGTGGATGGGCTGGTTCGCACTGTTTTATTCTGAATTGGCCAATATGCAAATACGATTACTTTATATCCATCACAAGAACAAAGAATTGAAAGCGAGATTAATTTGCTGCTTATTTTCTAAGAATTGACTGAATGGGCAGTGAGCGCTTTGAAGCTTTAACAATGGGTACATGCTGTCTCAAAAAAAAAAAAGTGAGCTCAATATAATGAAATGAATACACTGAATGTGTCACTATGAGAACTGCTATGAGAGCTGCTTTACATGTTTTAAACGTGATCATTTGAAGAAACGCTTTTGTTGGCAAATCGCTCACCCCTGCTTTCCTGATTACTGCACTGCATTTTTAAAAGCTGACACTAAGTCACAGCTTAGACTCTATCATTATTTCAGTCACTGGGCTATAATTACGGTTAGATATTAATTAAGGCTGCATTAATCAATTTTGTAATCTTCACTAATTGCAGGTTTGCCTGAGACAGCTGTTATCTACTCGATAGTCTGCTCGAAGTTAATCTATGCATTACTTTTTAACAAAGTAAAACCTGCTCACTGCGGTTCTATCAGTGATCGCTTGGTGCAGAATGCACTCTTATAACCAGTGGCTCCTCAAGGGTTCTTCAGTAAGGGCAACAGTTATATTCATAAGGAGTACATTCTTATACTGTCAGGCCCTGAGTCACACTACATCTGTGTATTGTAATCAAATGCACATTTCCTGGGGCTCTTCTTTAAAAAGAACTCTCAATATTAAAAAAAAACACATGCCATGGTTCACTAGACTCAGCGCCTTATTAATAATGGTCCAAGGACAGAGGGGGGTGGTAAGCATTCTCTCAATCTCTCACTCTCTTTTCTGGCTCTCTCTGATCCTCACACCACAACATTAACCAGCACCTGACCTTTAAGTTTCTGCACTGGAGTGGGCTTCCGTACTGTCACACCAGCTGCTCCCGTGCTCAGCTTCCTCAGCCTGACTCCTGCCTCCAGCTGCCACAGCGCATTTCACACCAGCCCCTGTGCCCCACACCCCCCTGCCCTCTCTCTCTCTCTCTCTCTCTCTCTCTCCGCTCTCTCCCATACAACAACTCAGCCTGGCATGCTTTCACACAGCGTGAACACCCCCAGGGACCACACGAGAGCAGGAATGCATCCTGCAACTTATAATATTGCAGTGTTTTATTATTTGAAGAAAGACACAAAATAGCCTAAGCTCAAATCAAAACCTCATAACTTTTTTTTTTACGTTTCGTTTTTTTTCTGCCATCATTTGAACACCAGCTGCCCTTTACACACTGGGGGCATTTCATGATGTACCAAAAGTGACTTGGAAGTCTTATTACATTAAGGTATTACCATTAATATAACATACCCCCACCAATTTTCTCCCAAATTTAGTCATGTGTACCGTAGCTAAGACTACTCCAGTAATCTGATGCAGCCAAGCTGGGGGTTAAATGCTTCCTCATGCTTCCTCTAAACTTAAGGCCAACCACCACATGTTTTCAGATTGGCGATAACAAAACATCACTGGATAGCGGTGTGAGGGTGTTGTAGCAGAAATGTAATATCACAAAATAATACATGGAATGTTTAATAAGCTGGAATAAGCCACTTACTTTGAAATCCTATTAAAAACTATGAGTTCAGTGATTTTTATTCAGTAGTGCACACAATGCACACCAACTAAATCAGACTAATATCCTCTTGGTAATTAAACATTACATTACATTTACTTGGCAGGCGCTTTTATCCAAAATGACTTACAACATAAGGACACATTCAGGTTTCAGGACAGTGTGAGAACCAGAGGAGAGTTCTAAGTGCTAAATCATTACGTAAGAGTAATGAAAGAGGACAGATAAATCTTTATGCAGGAGTAATGCAAGAAGGTGCATTAGAATAGGAGTCTACTGGAGGTTTTTGAAACAGCAAGTTTAATGTTCTAGAAGTTGATATCCACAATTATAAAGGTTATGGTGACATTGCAACATTCTTCATCACAATAACGGTCATAATATTTCCTGGCCCTAAGCATACCTGTGATACCTGTGAAACACTGGAAGAATAGCTTGTTATGATTCATGGCATCATACACAACTGCATTCAGAGCAATCACAGCAAATCAAAGACCTTCATTCATGAAGAATGAATGGCATTAAATTACTTCCACAATTTGGGTAACTAATAATACCTTGCACACCAAAACGTGACTTTTCAGAGGGTGAAAACCCCACTTTCTGACCAAAATCAGTTACGCACAGGTGGCAGAGAGTGTAAAAGCAGTTTTAACTCCTGAACGAGGCGGTGGAACTCTTTACTGGCTGCCCGAAAATGGGAAATAGACCCACCCACTGTCATCATGTTTTTGCACATGAAGACGTTCACGTTTGTTGGATTTTTGTCACAACAACAAAAAAACAAGCAAGAACAGCGCTGTTCTGATGCAAAAAATATGGTGTCTGTAATTTCTTACTCGCTATTTGTGTAACGATCAGCGTGCAACGACCTTAAAAGCAATATCATCATCTGCCCATCATCTGGCTTCTATTATATGTGTGTTTTGAGTCAGTGGGTTGTCTATTACTTTAACAGGTACAAAGAAAAACATCAAAAGGATTTCTTGTGGTCACCGACGTGGGCTTCAGATGGGGCATGGAGCAAAAAAAACATTGTAAAAAAAAAAGTCAAATAAAACCAAAAGAGGTACTAGAAGTACAATTTGCTGCATACAAAGTGAGAAAATTAAATTTCACTTAATAAACTTTCTTAAAATGAAAGAGTTTCTAAAAGAATCTTATCTTACACAGTGAAGACAGTTGTTCTTAAAATAAAAAATGTTAAAATTTCTTTTTAATGCATTTTAAGAGCAACTACATAAGATAAATAATCTAGTTTTTAGAAACTTTTTCTTGTTTTAAGAAAGCTTAAAGATCACTGGCATACAGTTTTGCTTGATTGTAGTTCCCTTGTTTTGTTTTTATTTGTTTTAACTTTTATTTTACTTTTACTTTTTGTTTTACAATGTTTTTGGCAATATGTTGCATTTGAAGCGTACGTTGGTGATCACAAGAAAACTTTTTGATGTCAGTTTTTGCAGAAAAAGATTATGAGGAACTTTAAAGAAGTTTCCACTTTAAAGAAGTTAAGAGAAGTGAGTCACTCCACCTAAAGTAAACCTGAAGATACTTTCTCAGAAACTGCCAGACACACAGATGGCGGAGGAACACCAGAGAAAAAGATGTGGTGAGGGAATAGGAGTGGCTCAAGTGATCAGCCTCCTCCGTTATTCCTCGCAGGAGCTGCCGACGTGTACCGCTGCTGAAAACGGTAAACAGGAGTGACAGGCAGGTGATGTGCGCTGGCTAGCGGTCTACCATTTTCGACTGACCTGAGGGTTAGCTGGCTTACGTTCCATATGGCAGCTCGCGAAAACGAGCCAGCACTCACTCAAGCAGTCCAGCTGCCACTCAGGTAGAGAAAAAGGAGAGAAATTAGCTCAAGAAACACTCCTGGCTTCTAACCCTTCCTGGACAGACAGAGGAGTCGGACAAATTTCAAAGACAACGCTGAAAAAAGGACTGAGTGGTCGATTAAGATCAATCTCGATCAATCGAACTGATTAGCTGCCACACTGCGTAATGAAGATGCATAATTTAACGTCTCTCTCCGATTATCACCAATGGTTACATCCTGTAATATGCTTTAGTCACATAATGTTTACATCTTTTTTTTTTTTAGTGATCATTTGTCATACGTGAACACACCACTGCACACAGTGTGAACAGCACGAAATTCAACCTCTGCATTTAACCCATTCACCAAGTGAAGCAGGGGGCAACCAGGAGCAGTGTGTGGGGACCTTGCTCAGGGTACCTTAGCGGTGCCTAGCGGTCTTGGGGATCGAACCCGGACTTTCTGGTCACAGGGCGGATGCCTTAACCAGTAGGCCACCCAACTGCCACAGGCACTTCCTTTACCAGAAGTGCACCAGCTGCCCCAATCTTACACACAAACAGTAGCTTCATTTCATGCAAGTGTTCTCTAACCCACCAATGTGGAGCATGACTGCACAGTATGGCTGCTCTTCATTAAGCTGAGGTGGCAGATTAATAGAAGTCCCAGCTGTGGAGTTATTAAATATCTACATTTAATGTTAAACGGGGCAAGCTCATTACAGTTTAATTACATGTCCAGGCAAAGTCACACCAGTACAATCAATTATGGTCACTCTGGAAGGTGACACTGATACTTTGCATCTGACTTAAAGTGGAGAGAAGATCTTATAACAAGATGTCACTCGTTAACTGTTTTATCTCATTGACTGTCACTTAATAGCTTATTAAATATCTAAAAGTTGTCTGGTAGTGCATTATGTAACTATAATTGCTTTTAATAGATAGTAGTGTAGTCTATTACGTATTTATAATATTGAGTCTATTTTTTAGTAAGTATTAAGTAAACAGAAAATCTCAGCGTGTGAAATGTGGAAGTCCTTAAAGTAACCAGAAGGGGGCGATTGAGGTATGTTTGAAACGACCCTCCAAGACCACAGGCTTTTAATGCCTTTTCCGCTTTAATGTACTTTAAGAGTTGACGTTAACGAGCTCTAACCTTTTCTTTGGCCATGAATATTACATTAATGTTCTGGAAGAAAATGAAGAGCACGCTGCGAAAGTCTTAGGCGGTCATTAGGGGACTATTATAGTGTTATTCCAAGTAACACTAGAATAACGTAAAAATACAGATAAATACAATTACAGTTAAAACAGCTGTAAAGAAAAGTTAATACTATTTGTCATATAATGACTACATACACAGTGATTACACCTGTTTGTGCATATTTCCAGAAATTAAAAATTGAGAAATGTGTAGAACATGTGGTGTAAAACAACAGAAAAATGCTAGTTCTGTATTTTTATATTCACCCTCAATGGTCTCGATTATGTATAGTATGATGATTGCTGTAAGAGTGAAAGGTTTAAAGGTTTAATGTTTGTGAGAAGCTCAACCAGAAATTGATTAAAGACTTAGAGATCCAGTGACAGATTTAAAAATAACAGAAATACACTAGTTCTGTATTTTCATATCTACCCTCAAATTTTTTGTATTATCATTCAGCACATGATAAAAGGTTAACATGATTATATGTCATGTAATGACTAAATACACCGTGATTACACCTGTTTGATTGTGTAGGTTACAGTTTAAATATGTAAAATGTTTAATATGTCGGAGCTAAAACACGATATGTTGCCAGAAACACCCTCAGATGGTCTGGTATTATGTATAGTCTGATGATTTCTGTGGGGGTGTTTATAAAGTCAGTAAGTCAGTGGTCTTTCATTAAGCACATGAGAAAAGCTGATCATAATTTCCACATTTCACGCATGCGCAGAAAGATACCGTCATTGTCCACAGAAGGCTGGGAGCGGAGAGGCTCCTTCATACAACTCTAATTATTTTCTGTCCTGAATGTAGGTCTTTTTCTACCTAAACACACAGGCATTTACAAGGTGAGTTAACCGGCTGTGGTTTTCGGACAGTCTCCTCACATGTGGACGTCATATGGCAGTAAATAGAGCTTGTCTGCTGGCTGTGTTATATGGGAGAGCTAATGCTAGCTATGTTAGCATTGGGAATAATCAATGAAGACGCTGCTGTCAGATGTTTCTACAACGCACAGAGACCCCTAACACTCCTGTTTCTGGTGTTCAGGTCATTCACAGTGATAATAACTGTCATATAGATTTATTTTATATATCCCCCGAGGCGTTAACAGTTCTGTTATAACCTTAAAACCTTTTAGCTGGCGGCTAAAGCTAATGGGGCGATGACACAATGCAGAGAGCTCACTGCTAACTGTCTAATACTGAGCATTTTAAATTCATTTCTCATTCAAATTATAGCTCATTTTTATTTTCTCAGCATTTAGATAACTCCTACTCAGTGTCCAAATCTTGCTCTGGGGTTTTCTTTTGGGGTTTTCGTCTTCTGTCGTGATGTATATTGTGTTTGTGTTACCTAGCCTCTGGTGTTTACCTGCCTGTTGACTACTAAGCAGTCAAATTGAAGGTACCACATAATAAATCGGTGTAAGAATAATGAAAATAAGCCAAAAATACAGAGCATAGACATAATAAAAGGGATGTGTTGTTCACTGGTGCTTAAGTACTTTAGATCAAATCTGTTGAAAGTACAGGAAATATGCTAGTTTTGTATTTTTATATCTACCCTCAAATAGTCCGATGCGGATATTATGTTGATTGCTAAAAAATAGAACCTAGACACATTAAAAGGGACGTGTGGCTCACGGATTTGTGTGTGTCAGTGTGAGGCTGAATTTTCTGATTTAAATTAAACTCAGGGCAGAGAAGCATTAAGCAAAAAATCCTCTAGTTAACTTTAAACAGCAATCCGTGCCCTTTGCGGTTATATAAAAATCATGTTAATGTATAAAACAGTAACTGATCCTCTCTAACCCTGCTGTCTAAAGTCTAATCTTTAGTGATTATAAAGGGAGCTGTGTTACTTTCTTTTGGCAGGAGTGTTTGCTTTCTGACATGTCTCAGCTGTTCCTTTCTTATAAATCATATTAATAGCTGCTGTGAATTTGTGAAAGTGTGTTGTGAGGGGCTTGTATGTTAAAGAGATCAACAGAGGTGACGTTCTATTTATTACTTAAGATGCAATCAATTTAATGTTATCACATTCTATATGGTGGCAGAAAAACAGCTGATTACATTGTGTAGCCTAACACAGTAAACCCATCTGTCCTGCTGTTGCCATTATTGACATTCACCTGTAAGCTTGTTAAAACCCACTGACATGGCAGAGGCTAACATTTCTTTTTGTTCTGTTGACCTTAGTGCAACAGCAGAAGACTACTGAATTATGAAGCAGTGTTCCACTGGGCCCTCCCTCTCAAGCTCTAGTTACCACACTTGATGCTGCTCCTGGACTCGACGGTTTTGCTGTTGATAGCTCATTGCCTCTCATTGGTCTCTCGGAAGGAAGGATAGAAGTGTTCACAGTCTGCATCAGCTGTTGTCTGGGCACATATGGTGCATTCCTACCATTCCCAAGCCAATATCCCCAAGGCCCAACCTCTTGCTAGCCCACGGGGCACATAGGATCTGGCCTCAAACGGGATATTAATAAATTTAGTGTTTCCTTTTCTTTGTTTGTTTTTTTCTTGGAGGTGTGTCAGACAAACAGGATAAAGTTCTTGTTTAGTTTTTTTATTTCCCACTACCTTTGAGGTGGTGGTAGAACACCACAGGTCATGGAGCCCAATATGGAATACTGTTTGGCCCAAGTGCTGCAGAAGGATGTGGGCCGGAGGCTGCAGGTGGGCCAGGAGCTCATTGACTACATCAGTGATAAGGACAAATCTCATGACCTGGAGCAGGACCAGACTGCACTGGATAAAATTGTAGATGGCCTCGCAACTTCCTGGGTCAACTCCAGCAATTTCAAGGTGAGAACACCGTTCATTAATACACAGGCTGTTTCCTGCAGATGAACATTATGCTGCAATATATCCAATAATTTTCGTAAGAGGTGGATTACAGGCAGATGATTTTCCTGAAATTGGCAGTAGAGACAGTTCCAGAATCGATCGTCTAAGTGCATTCACCTCAGATGATGTTGGCTTTTTGAGGACACTGAATTTGCACTCATTCGTGTTGACAGATTCCATGATCAGGCATGTAGCAAAAGTCATTGTTGTGTCAGTAACTATTTAGAATAGCTTCAAGCTTTTTTTGTTAGCAAGGACATAGACCAAAACTACATTATGAGAGGATGCTTAAAGGTTATCTTTGCCAGAGAGTAAGTAAGGACATAAATGTAAATGATTCATATGAATGCATATATATTAATAGAATACATAAACACAATATATATATGCTTGAGTTTTGGGGTCCATTCTCAGGATGTCTCTTAGTGCAAAGTCATGCTGGTCACAGCGTGATGCTCTAATGTCTGCTGTAATTAATGGAGCTATTGTCTGGGAATGATGCCAAAATTCATCTTAGAAACAATGTCAGACCACCTTCCCTTTGCAATGGTGAAAGTGCTACCACGTTTTTTTTTCTTTTTACAAGAACAATATTAATTATTATATTTTATCACAAAATGCTCGTTTGAAAACTGCCATTGAAAACCCTGGCATTCAGAGATAGCACATAACCAGGACAAAAGATGCTGCCTTTGTAATTAAATAAGCAGTGTTTCAGTGTTCTTTGCATGATCACAGTATTCTTAGAACAATATATCCTATATTTTAATAACAAATTATCTTGATAAGAGTTCTTTTTTAACCAGTACTGAGTGATTTGAGTTTTTTTCGTCCAGCTTAATGTTTTGTATCTTATAGCCTGCCTTTGTTCTTTTGATATTTGCCAGGTTATTCTATGTATTCTATCAGGGTAGAACACATTTTGAGAGACCGCTTCATCTAGTCTTGAAAACCTTGTGACGACCATTATTCAGTCCTATTATAACTGCTAACTATTTCTATTCTAATTATCTAACAAACTTTTTCTATACTTCTTTCTGAACACTTCTAAGCAGTTTGTTTTTAGCGTGAGATGAGAACACAGAAATAATGAGCAAAAGTACATATTTCTGGCAGTTTGTTAATTTTCTCAGTTGTTTATGGCCTCTAGAGCTGCTTAAGGGCTTGTAGTTGGCTCTGTTTTTCTGGAAGACACCGGTCATTAGACAGGAAACTGCTGATGGAGGATTTTTCATTCACACCCCCTATTTGAGTCATAATTAACAAATTCCTCACACAGAGCTTCTGCATGAAAGAGCTTCAGCCAGGCTCTCTGATACATCATGAATGGACACTAGCTGTCGTTTTTTTCTGCTACCTTATTTTGAAAATTATGCTTCATATGTGGGAAGTTATTTTAGAAAAAAGGCCTATTGATTTAAGCGTCTTTTGAGCAGTTCACTGTTCGCTAGCCTTTTTTTAAAGGAATGCATAGATTTCAAAGCATACCTTTTCATAGAATGCACTTAATGAGGCTGAAGATGTGACTACTGAGCTGTAAAAATGTTATTTTGTAACCATTAGATAGAGCTTCACAAAACGCTATATGACACTAGTGACAACGTTTTGTTGCTTAAGTTATTTGTAATATTTTTCTTCTAACATCCTGTTAACCTTGTACTTTCAGCCTTAATGTCAACAACAGAGTAAAGTGAAAGTGTGTGAACTGAAGGATGACAGGCACAAGGCTGTCTCTTATGTTAACCCTTATCCTTGGTGTATTTTGTACAATTGAGGATATTTGATTGTTATTAGATGGTATTTGCAACTAATCTTGGGAGTTGGGGGAATGGAAAATAAACACTTTCTCAGTATAAATTATAGAAAGTTGATTGTGAAGGCCTTGGGCCTGTCAGTCATTTAGAAAGAGCCACATTAGCTGTTATGCCCACTTTTCATGCCAGACTGTGCCATTCTGTGGTGTCATACTACCCACTGCTCTCCATTAAGTTTTATATGCATTATTATAAATAATGCGTATCCGCTCTTAATATTTTGTCTAAATAGTTTAGCTTTACTCTCTTTTTTCTATCTTTGTTATTAGTGCTCAGATCTACCACCCATGCATGGCAGTGAAACTGTAACACTGTGCACCTGCAGCAGAATATTTTGCCTCTAAGCAGATTAAAGAGGAAATATGCTGTGTTGTGGGTCCTGAGGCTTTCACTGTCCTCTTCAGTGCCACCCTTGGCATCAGTCGCATCAGACAGGGCAGCGTCTCTTCTGTGGCAGGCAACTGCCGATTCTGCCTTTTGACAGGGTTCAGCTGAGGTCTGATCTGTATGAGCTTTAGACAATCTTCTTTTTTGAAAAAAATTTCTGATAAGCCAAACGGCCAGCCTTCATACTAAACCCTGTAAATAAACAGTGCAAAATTCCTGGTGTACTCTTCTCTATTATTCAAAATCAGTATGTTAGAAACATTACTTGACCCCTGAAAATAAACGCATACAGTATTGCATAATCTTGGATTATCTCTTTAATAATAGTTATACATTTTGACCTTGGATTTATGTTCCGAACCCTTCCTTTGATTTGTGTGTGTTTGAGAATATATCTGTGTGTGTGTGTGTGTGAAAATAATATAAATCAAAATGTGGAAAAATGAGTTTATACTGAACACATTTTTACATTTTATTTGAATGAGGCAGTCATTTGTACTTTAAATAGAGTTCTTATAAATAGAGGCAAAATATGAAAGGATGATGTGGAGAAGACACTTTTCTTGAAGATTTGTTTGTGATAGTAAAGGGAATATGGGCATACAAATTCAGCCCTTTTTGATTATTGTAAAAATAATGCAATGATTAGAACTTCATGATTAATAACATTTCTAATCATGGAGTTTACTTGTTTTCTCTTATTACTGTTAGTGTAGGACTGGACAGTAAAAATACAACGGAACGTTTTCATCAGGGATAAGTACATGTGTGTCTAGCGGCTGTTGGCGCGCTGTGCTGATCGTAGTAAGTGCATGCGCAGAACTGTCTCATGACCCATGGCTGATCAGTGTGTGACGAGCGTGGAGCCAGGCTGGCAGCAGGAGAGCGCCATGATGCCTGTGAAGGCAGGGAGGATGGGGTGCTTAAGGAGTGGATGAGGAGAAATTATGCTCATGCTGTCCTGACTGGCTTGGAGTGATTTAAATGTATATAAATACTCAACAGATTCTGCAAATTCATTATTGAGTCTTTATTCGTAAGCCTGAGGAAGCTAAAGCATCACTTGCACAGGAGGCTGGTGGTTATCTGTACGGGAAGTTCATTCCCAGAACGTTCTGATTAAGCCACTTGGCCCAGATAGATTCACTTTCCTCATCCAGAAACATGCTGAGGACTTTTGATATGCCAAGTATGCCGAACTTACTGCTCTGCAGTCAAAATGTGTCACCTGAGCTTATCTAGTTATACCCAGCTCATCTAGTAATTTCCTATTTTGAATAAGAGGTATAGTTGTTGTTGCTATATTTGTCTTTATAGATAATCACAAATATAGATTGCACTATTTCATTCACATGTAGGAGAATGATTACATATATAATTAGATCTAAATAGGCACTTCTGGTTAAAAATCACAAGCCATAAGCTATTGTCTGACCTGCAGTATTGCTGTAGTACACTGAGCTCTGTGTAGCAGAGGTGAATTTTAATGGTGTAAAAAAAATTTAAATGAGGTTGAAGAGCAGATTCAATATTAAAGAATTTAAGCAGTTTAGACTGAAGGCTGTGGTGACCGGAAATAAATCTACATGAACACAGAAGATTCTGAAACTGCAGTCATTATACACCAACTACTACAATGATGGAGAGTAGGGATGGGTACCGAGACCCGGTACTTAATCGGTCCGGGTGCCTAATTATAAAAGACCGGGGGACCGATAAACTCTGACATTAACAGTTCTGCTGTCGGTACTGGAGAAATAAAAAAATAATAATGTCCTATTTATTATTGTTAAATAAACAATACCTAGCCTATTTTACCTGACCAGCCTTTTGTAACTTTTTATGATATTCGTTATTCGCCTGCACTGCCGTTATTTGCAATCTCACGCACGAAATGTAGTCTGTTCCGCAGTACACAGAGCTCGCGC
>JBBPDB010000017.1:7247776-7294400 GCA_037974465.1 Brachypetersius altus | reverse complement strand
ATAAATCTACAATATGAATACGTAATATGGATTTATATTTATAACTATAAGATAAATGTTAGCAAATATATATAGTACTTTTGTACATATATGTTTATACTGTTTATAAATATAAATATATGTATGAAATATACATATGTATATATGTGTATAAATGAACAATACAATATAATAAACAATATATATATAATATATATAATGTTAATAACAATAACAGCAATAATAATAATAATAATCCATTTTATTTATAGGTGCCTTTCTAGCACCCAAGGATACCATACAAAAAGTGCAAGTAAATAACCAACAATAAAAAAACAAAAGCAGAGGCAAAAATACACTGGCATTAAAAATGGTGAAATTGGACAATGCAAATAATTTAAAGAAAATAAGCGAGCTTGAACAGATGCGTTTTGAGTTTGGATGTAAAAAGTGAGAGGGAACTGATGTTTCTGAGGTCGGGTGGTAATGAATTCCAAAGCCAGGGAGCAAAGTGAGTGAAAGCTCTGGTCCCCATACAGGTAAGACGGGCAGAGGGAACAGTCAGATGAATAGAAGATGATCTGAGGGTAAGAGAGGAAGTGACAGCATGCAAGAGGTTGCTGTAAGGTGGGAGTGATGTGGTGGGCTTTGATAATGATGCGGGCAGCTGAATTCTGCACCAATTGAAGCTTATGAAATTATTTTTGAGGAAGACCAGTAGTTACAGTAGTCTAGCAAGAAGTGACGAGACTAAGGGAGGGGTGGAGACGATTTATATTGCGTAGATGGAAGAATGCAGACTGGGTAATGTTTTTGATATGGGATTGGAAAGAAACTGTCGAGGATGATGCCCAGACTATGTTTACACCTATGTTTAATAAATAATATTTTAAAAATCCTCTTTCATAGGATCCACCTTCCTTTCGAGTATCCCCAAGGGCTGAGTACCTGCAAGAAGTGGGTAGAGAGCTGATAATCCCCTGCCAAGCCCATGGAGACCCATCTCCTAATATCACTTGGACCAAAGTGAGCACTCCATCTCTCAAAAATAAAGAAGTAACTATGAACATCACAAAAATATGCATACAATTTAGAAAGCCCATTCTTCTTTTATGGATATTTAACACATTCAACGTATGATTCAACATATGATATATGGCCTTTTGTTCCAGGTTGGATCTGCCCCTCGCTCTCCATTTACTGTGTTGTCCAATGGCTCTTTGGTTCTACGTCCTCTCAGCAAAGACCACCAGGGGGCATGGGAGTGTCATGCCGCCAACCGTGTGGCCACAGTCAGCGCAAGCACTACAGTCTTGGTGCTGGGTGAGTAAAGAATGCATTTTGTCAATATCTTTCTAAAAGGCTTAGTAAACACATTTATTAACAAATTACCCTCCCATACACACACACACACACTCACTCAGTCAAACCATAGTTGTTCTGTGTATTCCTGGACACAGACAATAAGATCTAAACATATATGTGTCTTCATGTACTGTCTGTTCATTCCCTCTTTCTGGTAGGCACGAGTCCCCATGCTGTGACGGCAGTCTCTGTTGATCCAGGGGTGAACCATGCCAACGTATCCTGGGAGCCTGGCTTTGATGGAGGATATACACAGAAGTTTACTGTCTGGTCAGTGGCCTCATTTGGTCTTCTCCGGTCCTTGAGATCATTTTAGTTCTGTAAAGTCCCAAACCCAGTCTAACACACTGTATCCAGTTAAAGAAGACCTTCAAGAGGAGCCTTTGAATGTTTTGGAACTAAACTTCTCATGGCGGATGGGCACCCCTAGTTTAAATTCTCACCTGAATTTTCCTGGTTCCTACTCGACTCGTGCTGACAAACGAATTGTTTAATTAATTTAGGTTTTTTGACCTTTAGCTGTATTTTCATTTTTCAGGGTGAAGCCCACCACGAGAGGGAAGCATGAGTGGGCTTCCCTCCCTGTGCCCACTTCTAAATCCAACCTCCTTGTCACGGGTCTTCAAGCTTCCACCAGTTACCAGTTCAGTGTTCTGCCGCAGAACAAGCTGGGATCTGGTCCCTTCAGTGAGATTGTCACTGTCAGGACATTCGGTCAGTACAAGTTTGGTCAAGTTCCCTTCAGATAAGTTCAAACTATGAAATGAGTTGTTAGGACCTTTATGTGACTTTGTGGTTTGTGGTCTCTTTTGTTTTTTGAATTTAGCTCCACCAACAGATCCCCCCACCGTAGAAACTACCATAGCAACAATACCTCCTCCCACTTCGCTGTCAATCAATCGCACAGCGGTGGGAGTTCTCTTGCAATGGTCTCCACCCCCTGTTGAGTCCCAGCCAATCACAGCCTTTGTACTCGAAGCAAGGCAGGAAAAGGGCGAATGGGTTACACTTGATGGAGCAATCAGTGTCAATGTTTCAGAAATGATTGTGCAGGGACTGATACGGGTAAGCATTTCTAAAACATTCTGTATGAAACTTGGATGCAGAAGAAATGGGGCTTATATATCTCAGACCTTTGCACAGTACTGTAAATTTACTTTGTTGCTAAATGTCTTGATCATAGGATTCCAACTATGAACTGCGACTGCTGTCACGCAGAGATAAAATAGTCAGTGACCCCAGTGAAGCGGTCAGGATCTCCACTAAAGGTTAGAGTACATCACAGATCTTTTCGGTGTAAGATGGAACCAACAATAAACACAACTTTATACCATAGTCATAATCACAGCTTTATTTGTTGTATTAAAGTATAAGTATGTGGTCTGCAGGCATGGAGATGTACCCAGCTCCACCCAGCTTGCTGGCTTTTGTTCCTGAGCCCCTGCTGGCGGGTGTAATTGGAGGTGTGTGTTTCCTGTTTGTGGCAATCATCCTTTCACTGGTGACAGCTTGTGTCATGAGCCACAGGAGGGAGCGGCGTCGCAGAAAGAGACGAGATGGTAAAGCCAACTCAGGGGCAGCACACACTGGCATAACTCATACCAGAACATCATCAGATCCAGAAAAATATGTGCATTTCTGCTTCTCTGTGCTTTCATAAAATAATTTCTACTAAAGGTTTCCTTACGATTTTTAAGTATGTAATCAGCAAACGAATTTGCCAAAAGTCATGCTTACATGTTTCATTGGCTTGTTAGATAAGACAACTTGTCAAAAATAAATGGCCAAACAATAATTCATACATTATTTACACAGTCATGAATGTATTTGCATCTCAGACGTTAGCATGTATTCTCAATTCTACAGGGTTAATGTTTGCCTGCCGCTGGCAGCACATGTAATGCATGAAGCATTTATTATAGCTGAGCTTGTTTCTGTCATCTCATTGTTTGATTGTTTGGCCCATTCTATGTGTGGCATGATGTAAACTCTGCATCCTCCCCCACCGTTTCAGATATCCCTTCTGCCTTCCAGAAGAACTCATCTCCACAGTAAGTCTCCATCAGTACTCTGTATGCATCATCCTCAAAATTCCATCTTTCTATCTTCAACATTAAGTTTAATAGAATATGAAATGTATTTTACATACTTACAAAAGGCTTTCATCTAGTAATAATAATAATAATAATATTTTCCATCATTTTTTTCAGCAAGAATTTTCGCTAGGAAATTTTATTTTAACCCTACCAGTAGTTCAGTATTGCATCGAGTAAAAGGTTTAAAGATGTTAGAGCAGGGGTCACGAAAATGATGCCCGCGGGCACCAAGGTGGCCCCAAGAACCACATAAGTAGCCCACAGACCTGTTCTAAAACTAGCACAACTCACCAGTGAGCAGCATCTAACATTTACTGTTGCTATTCTTCTTTAACCACATTTGCATTTATATAGATTTTAATATTACAATATCTAAAAAAAACCCTTTTAATACATGTTTATTATACATAGATAAGTTTAGATACGTTTAGGTAAACTCTGTTCTAGTGTATCATACTTGTAGCCCTTTGTATGGCTCAGTACTTGTGAGGTCGCTCTCAGTTTCAAAAAGGTTGGTGATGCCTGTGTAAGAGTATGTAATGTTACAGGCCATTTTATGTAATATTGTTTTGCTCTGCTATTTGTTCAGCTATTTTGCATTTTCAAACTGTTATGCATTTGTGATAAATTGTAACCATACATGTTTATTTGCAAAGACATAAATACCAGTGTAGACGTTGAATTTGACATTGTCGCCTTGCTTTCAGAGCTCGCTCGCCTGCTGACAGCCCTGACAGCATGCTGAAGATGAAGCTGTGCCCTCCCCTTAACTTGTTTCCCAACTCCTCTTCCTCTGATCGTTCGGATCGCTCCTCCTTTGACAAGGGCAGCCGTAGTGAGTACCAGGACCAGAAGAAGCAGCTCCTCTCTACGTCCTCTCCACCACCACGCTACACTCTCTTTGAAAGCCATCTCGGCGGCTCGCCATCCCAGACGTCTGCCATAGAATCCATATCCAGAGGCCCTGATGGACGCTTTATTGTACAGCCATATCCCGAGGGTTCCACACCAATGCATATTAAAAAGCACCTTAAAAAGGAATTCCCCCAGTCTCCTGGTAAGCGCAATGGTGGAGGGAGCAATAGAGGTTCTTTCAGGGACTCCCCCAAATCCAGCACAGATAGTTCAGCAAAGGATGTCAAACCAGAGCCACCTCCAGGACTGGCAATGGAGTCTGCTGAACATGAGAGGCCTCCACACTCCCCAGGCAGAGTAAAGGCAATGGCCAGAAATTTTTCCCGCCATGGCTGCTTTTACTCCGATGATGAGCAAGGCTGCTCTGAGGCTCTTCTAGAGAGACCAAGCTTCTACTCAGACTGCAGTGAGAACAGAACTCGTGACAAGCTGAAGAAATACTGCCTCCTTAGCAATCGGGAAGATATCTTCCCCAGCCTGAGCAAGAGAGCTCGTGCGCTGGAGAGGGAAAGACTGCTGCATCAGGCTGGTTACCAGTCTATGGACAAAGAGAGTCATCTGAGTGAACCCAGCACCATGGTTTCTCAGTTGGGAAGTGAACAAGAGAGGGACAACCTCAGCAAGTGTCTGAAGCTCGTGAAGGAGCGAGAGGAGATGGAGAAGGAGCTGCAGACCTACACCACTAGCCGCAGGGTGCAGGAGCGAGAAAAAGAGCAGAGACGTGCCAAATCAGCCAGCCCTTTGAGAAGATGGGCAGGGGCTGAGTCGGAGGATCCCGTTTGGAAACCTCAGGACATCCAGCTGCGGCCAAAAAGCCAGAGACCTAGTAGCCTAGCCCAGCGGGTTACAGACTATCGAAGGGGTTGTTATTTTGGTAGCACCAGCAGTCCCATGGATAAAATACTACCCTCCTCCTCCTCCTCTTACATTCAATGGGATATCAGCCCTGTGACCTCACCTACCAGCCAGGTGCCTATGCAGAGCCTCTCAGAGGGAAATACGCCCCGAACCCTGCTACCAGACACACCTCAGCAAGGGCTGGTGTCTATAGAGGACTCATTACCAGGAGACTTATCACCGTCCCCAGGCACACAGTACACTGCTGTTTCACGCCTTTCTCTCAGAAGGAACAGTCCCTCTCCTTGTGGGTCCAACTTGAGTAAGGCACAGGTCAGATCCCCAGAGAGACCAACTGAAAGGGAGCAGGAGGTTTCCTGCTCAAGAGCTCTGGCTGATGAAGGTTGGAGGCAGGACAGGGAAACAGAAACTAAAGCAGATGTCTCCAGGTCGATATGTCATGCTCCCTGTAGTCCTCAACTCTCCATAGCAGAAAGAGAAAGAGCAACAAGCCCACATTGTCGTTTTTCCAAGCGTAGCCCTCGCACAGAGGAGATAGGCTTTAATCAAAGAGGAAGGCTGAGCCATAGTCCCTCTGGTTGCTCAACCCTTCCCTATGACCATCAGAAAACAGGGGCCAAAGTAAAAGAGCACGGGAGTGAAAACAAGACTGGAGATGAGCTCAACTTATCATGTTTACAACCTGAGAGAGAGAAGGAGAGCGTCAGGGCACGCTCACGCAAGAGTGACAAATGTGTCTTCAGTGATAGTCCAAGCCGCATTTCTCCTCTGACGCTTGAAAATGAGGTTGAAAGTGATCACTCTACTTTCTCAGTCGCCATAATGTCAGAATCAATGAAGGCCAAGATTGTGCCTCAGCCTGCAAGGGTGTCTCCTCTGCAAACTAGCACTATCCTGGAGTACTTGAGCCTGCCAGGCTTCATTGAAATGAGTGTAGATGAGCCTCCTGAGGAGAGTAATACAGCAGAATCAATTTGTCCCAGCACTGAACAAGAAAATGTGACTCTCTTGAGAGGTGAGCCTGATGTGGTTCCTAAGAACTGGGAAAGTCATGATCAGGACCACTCAGAGGTTAATAACAGTCAGCAAATCAGAGTTTCAGTGCACATCAAAACCACAGATATTCCTGTAGGACATTACAAAGCTGAAAATGTGCATGACTCTAAACCCTGTCCTGAACTAGCATACAGAGATGCAAGTATACGAACAGAGTCCTCAAAGACAAAGAGTACAGTTGCACAAATTCATGAAAGAACTAATTTACAGCCACTATTGTCTCAAAAAACTGGTTCTAATGAACAACAATCCAGCCAGATGAATCAAGCCCAGACCGTGGTGAGTAGTGCTAATAGTGTGACAACAGTAGTCTCTAATAGTCCCCATCAAGGAGGAAGTATAGCAGAATTTTCATCAGAACAACCTTCAAGATCTCATGTTCAGGATACCAGGACTAACAAAATAACCTCACGGATTTCTCAAGCCCCCATGCCTTTTATGAAGAAGTCAATAAGCATTGGGCCATGTAGAACTCTTTCGGGAATGGGTCAGCCCCGTCCATTCCTCAAGAAGTCCATTAGTTTAGGCTCCCAGAGGTGGGAGCATTACGAAAGCCCCCGGACTTATGTGTCCGAGACCTGTTATAGAGATGAATTCCCTCATCCAGATGTGAGAGTCAAGTCGTACAGTTTGGGCCGGACACCTGCAACTTCTTACTCTAGGCCTGGTCCCTCGTGGCTAGGAGCTATGCCCTTACATGCCCCTAGTAGTTATAGAATGGAGAGACCACCTTATAGTAACCAACCATACGTGACTCCCTTTCACATCTCACATGCCCATGGCCCCCCAGTCCTAGAGCTCCCAAAACTCGGTGAACCTCACAGACATGAATCGGATCCACGTCGTCAGGCCACAGTATTTCCGGAGTCCTCCAGATGCCCTTTGTCGTATCGAGAGACCATAAGGTCAATCCAACACAAGTATGTGCCTCAGGATCTCCCTCGACCCTTTGTCCCAACAAGACCAATGTTGAGGGGGGACTATATTCGTCCAATGGATTCTAGAAGGGGTACTCAAAGGCCATTCTTGCCTAGGGGCTACAGCTGGCCCTCACCATATCAAGCACCTTTTCCTCCTCGGGAGCATGAGGTTCATGTAGAATTTTATAGAGGGACAGGTATGGGAAAAGGCAGCACAGATGTGGACTACAGGGACAGTAGAGCAGAGGGTGGTAGAGCAAGTTATGCCAGTCAGAGCAGTGGCAGGGGGAGTGTAGGGCCATATGGGCATCTCCGCCAGTCTGTCTCTATCACTCCCACCTTACTCAGCTCTCCAGAGACCACAGAGGAGAACGAGAGGTACAAGACAGAAGTGGACCTGCGAGAGCAGAGATCAAAAAGGTGAAGCCGATGCACATCTCACAGGGGGCATCTCATCACAGATTGACATGATTTTGTCTAATTTTCATGCCTTCTCATTGAAACTCATAATTTTGTTCCACATGTCATATGCATGTCTCATTGTGTGTTACACATCTGTGTTTAGAAGGAATACATCAGTAGATGAGAGTTATGAGTGGGATGCTACAGAGTGCCCAGTGGGTCTTGACCTCCTGGAGGCCATGAAGATGGAGAGAATGGGTGTGGGGAGAAGCAGGGAGCTTAGGCAAGATCGGCCCCACTCCACAACTGGCCTCCAGGACCTGCAGGAGAAAGGTGAGAGTCTGTATGACCCTCAGCCTCCTGATTGTATTCACACTGTAACCCCTTATACACTGGGGCAAATGTGACCTCCACTGACCCCCAACCTACCGTCTCTTCTCCTCTACTCTCCTCTTAGGCCCAAACACCTCTATCAGTCTTCTCCCAGTCTCCCATCCTCCACGACAGTATGGTCGCTCACTTAGTGAGGCACGCTTCAATGCTTTGAGGCAGGAGTTCCATGAGTACCGCAGAGCCCAGGAATCCTCTTCCCAAGACCCCTGCCTTCCCCCTGACCCTGACTCCGATTCAGGTTCTGCCCTGTTCTGAGAGCCCCACCTCGGTCCGTTACCTTCCACTCATCTTTAATCAATGACCATTAAGGCAGTTGTTTGGTGAAAAATCTCATTTACATCTAGATTTTACACCTACATCATATCTAGTTTTCATCTCATGCTAAATGCAGTCAATTATTTAAGACACGTTTGATGTTTGAATCTGTCTTATTTACTTTTGCACTTTAGCTACAAGGCTAATGTACCACTGCTGTGCACCAGCGTTTAATTCCAACTAGGAACCTTTAATCTAATTTAGTTCTAGCACGCCTTTACTCAGAGAAACAGCAATTAACTTTTTTGGAGCAAAAGATATTGAAAAAAAAGTCTGTGTTCATAGCATCTCATCTTCCAACATTTTATTTAGTGTTACTAACACAGCTTGTCACTTTGTTTTACAGTGGTCTGTTGTGCAGTTTTGAAAACAGCCTCCACCACATTTTAAACAAAAGCAGCATTGTGGACTGCATTGTGTTGTTAAATAATCTTAATTATATTTTCTTATGTCGTGACTGACACTCTATTCTATACTGATAGAGGATGTTTTAGCTATGCAACATAATTGTGTCCATTTTTATTAATAACAATATTATGATTGTCAACATTATACAATGACAGAAGTCTGTTCAGGTTTACTTTGTAACTGTTAGACGCAAGAGTGAGATGCTAATTTGTGTGCCTAAGCTGCGTTGGTTATTAGCCTCATAGCTTCAGTGCTAAACTAAAGAAAGAAACTTCAGACACAAAATCTTTGTCTGTCACTAACTGCATCTGGGGGGAAATTTTGTAAATTCGATATTTTTTAAATCAAACTATGCCTTTAATGCTCACTACATTTTAAATATTAATGGGCATTTGTGTGCATTAATGTTGTGTGTGTTGTGGCAGCTGGCTGTTTTGTCTGAGGTGTGCTGATAACACCACCCTGTGGAGATTTCATTTGTTTATTGTTTGTCATGATGTTGAAGATACTGTACTGAAAGTGAACTTTCTGATCTTTTGCCTTTCAGAACCTCCCAAGGAAGGAGACAAATAGCTTTTAGGCACAGTCCTGTCCTGATTGGGTATTGTGATACTCAAAACCTTGATACTTTGCCACATATTCCTCTAATGCTCGGACCTAAAAAGGAACCTTTTGATGATGCTAATGGTGCATCACATTTTCAAAAATATCTTTCTAATTAGGTTTATTATGGGGGAAACATATCAGATTAGCTAATGCTCAGGTGCATTGTACTTTTTGTTATGCTGGATACTGGATTTGCAATACAGCAAAGTCCAGAATGCATACTGTATGAATGCAGTTTACAGAAAAATATTCAAAATAATGTATTGGTGCACATCTTTTTGTTTTGATGCATTTTTCACTGTGAGACTCATCGAAAAGCCTTGAAGAAGAACTTGTTAGTGAGGAGGTTTTTGTCACTACCACTGCATTGCCTAAACCAAAACGCCACTGAAACCACAGCGGCTGTACAACATGGAAGTGTGCTTGGACAATCAGGTTTTATAGCCTAAAATATGACATTTGCCACTGTTAGGGTGAAGGTAAGCTTTTAAAAGGGTTTAAAACAATTACCTGGAAGCTGACCATCTATTTTACCTTGATTGTTTCATTCACAAAAGCTCTTCTTTTCAAAGTACAAAAGTGTTATATTATCTTTTTTATAGGCTTTTGCAGATGGAAAAGAAAAGCTAAAAGAAAAAAGGTAGTTTGGAAAAAAAGCTCCGTATTAATTAGCAGTTATTGTGCAGAAACAATATCCTCCTTAACACTCATCTTTGTTTGCTTTACAATTACTATATGGAACAAAAGGAATAAGCTATTGAGGCGGTTTGCCTTATTAAATTTGTTAATTTTATTTCTGTGACAAGAGACTATCAAAATATGGACACATTTTGCAGATTAAGATAAAGTATTAAGAAATTTTGTTTAACAAACATTTGTACCGTCATTTATTTAAACAGTATTTAAAATGTTTAAATTCTGTAAAAATCTGGAGCTTTAAAACCCCAATCAGGATAGGATTCTTCCACCACCTCAGACTAATCAAAGACCAAAAGCATTGCAAGTTTTGATATGTGAAGCCATTTATCTGGGCTCTGAAAAACCATTACATTAATGAATGAATGCAAATAAACAATACACTGTGACATGATGTGCAAGTGTGTTAGCTTAACCATGTTTTAAACTCACCTCATGGATCTAGTTACCATCCAAAGTACCATTCATAGTTTATCTCATCAGGAATTAAGGAACCAAACTTGTGTTCTTCTAACTGTATTTTCCAAAGTAACATACTAAAATCAATACTGTTTATGTATTTATTTTAATGTAATATAGACTCTAATGTAAAAAGACTTGTTTCTTCCCAGATAAATAGATATAAAACGGTGCCTAAGACATTTTGGTGCCTAAGACAGTCTGTCAGTTGCAGTAATTCCTAAATTAGACTTCCAAAAAGGATTTTAAAAACATTTTAGCATTCACTTTTTTAACAGTTGCTAAAAGAGGTAGTATATTTAATGTATTTCAATTCTGCTGCGTTTTAGTACTTGATGTAAGCAGCATCAGTCATCAAAGTGGCAGTAGCAGGATACAGTTTTATTCAACTTTCACTGTTTTTGCAATAAAGGTAAAAATTTCGAGTCATTTCCTTCATGGAAAATATATTACCTTGTATTTCAATATTTCAAAGACTTGTTCAGTGCCTCATATGAGTTCTTAAGCAACTTATCTGTAATTGTAACTGAAGTCTCATTGCTCAGTAAGCCACAGTTTACTTGTATTGTTTATTATGATGAACTGAATTTAAACGCTGTTATTGATGTAAATAGCAGAAATCTGTCACCTGCTTTCTCAAATTTAAATGTTTTATATTTACAGTGAGAATTCAGTTGGCTTTGATGCATATTTATTTTAAGAGACCATAAGATGTAAACCAGTGTTTACATGCAGACCTCCAGGTCAATGTGAATGGTGATCTGTAAACAGTCTTCACATTGCTGGTGAATTGTATGTTGTTGCTTACTGTCAGTCTGCTCTGAGTGTTTTGTATGTACAGTATTTTGTGAATATGTTCTCTTTTGTTGTTTTCCAGTTTTTACATGCTTGTTTTATTTTAGACTTGTAAGATAGATATCTGATACTTAAACTAATGTAAATTTTGTAAAAACAAAGATTGTTCAAAACATTTTTTTTAAAGATGATTTTCATGTTTTGTATAAATTGGTCAAAAATATGGTTTTATATCTGTTCTTATATTTCATTTTTATCCGTGTTGTCGTTATTTTTATATGTTTTTATTAAATAAATTGACTTTATTAAGAACTCTATTCTTTTTCTTCAAAAAAGATTCTCATGAAGCTTTATTATAAGTAATCCATAGCACCCATAACATTTCTTCCACACATCTAAATATTCCACAGACTTATGTCAGGGTATAAAGCACACACTCACACAAACTGCAGTGTATGTTTATTTTATTTACTCTCTGTATGCCTGCATAGTAGCAGGTTCAGATCAACCTAAAGTTTCAGCATTTTTAGGCCTTCCACTGTGTTCTTCACAGGACTCACTTTGCGGTCATGCGCATCACGTGCTTGACCATGTTTCCGATGCCATCGAAGATGTAGTGGTAGTGGTAGTCTGTCTCCCACATGAAGGTCGGAGTGCTGACCACCTTGTTCTTCTCATCCACATGGGTCTCGTAGAAGCAAAAGTTAAGGAAAATCAAAGATTTGTGGCTGAAAACATGCAAACTAATGCAGCGTCCCACTTTCCATAGGTTTACTCTGGACAATATTAGGGTTATCAGTTAATTATACTGGGTTAATATTGAGATAGCAATATTCTGGTTCATGCTTTCATCAGGTCTTGTTCTGACTAGTGTATTCCCTTTTTTGGGCTTTACAAAAGCTTTGATGAATCCAGAACCCTGCAGATAGTTCTCACCAATTCAGAGTTGTTACCCCCATCCTTTTAACTATACTGGTTACCAGTTCAGTACCATATTAAGTTCAAAATCTTGCTTCTCACCTTTCAACTTCTGCATAATGTTTCTCCAAGTTGTTCTCTCAGGTCTTCTAGTAATAATCTACTCCGTGTTCCACAATTCAGTTCATCATATCATTAGTTCACCGTTTATCTCAATATGCTATATAAAGGTAACATTATTATTACTAGTAGTATTAAGAGTCTGCATCCAGAAACTTCAACCTGTACTTTTACATTCCAGTTTACCACTATGGTCAGCAAGATTCTCTATATTTATACCAAGATTCTCCATCATTACCCTTTTGTGATGACCCTTAACGCATCTAGTGCTCTTTGTTAATTCTCTAAGCTGTATGTCAGGATATGTAAGGCTCGCGGATGTTGTGGCGAGCCCCCATGCTCTTGACAGCCTGCACCATGTTGGTGTTTGGCCAGCGTCCCCAGCGACTGCTCTCATCCCGCTCATAACCCATGGTGACCTCCAGATTTGGCAAAACCCGGCAGGCCAGCAGAGGAGACATGCTGGACAAACTGGGAGGAAAAAAAACCAATAAATCGATCAAATTCATTATCTGGAGGCCTATTGATTATTTCTTTTGACTACTAAATTTGACTTGAGACTGCAGAAAAATTATATATGGGCAAGTGGTCATCTTAAATGTAGGCCATATATCTAATATTTCTCACTTTGACAACTGTTGTAAGAAAATATTTAAATTATACTTCAAGCCTGTTTACTTGCCTCAAGTCATTTTATCTGATGAAACTGTGTCACTCTATTGGCTGATCATTTTAAGAAAGAATGCTTGAAACAAGCAAAATCAACAAAACCAGCCAAGAGAATACAACAGCTCCTCAAATTAAATTGAATAATCTTACAGCAGTTTCATGATGAGAAATATTAGGGTATACTGACTAGATTAAGGATGCTTAGATATGAAGTTTATGCAGATATGCAGCATTTTCAGTCTCATCCCAGAACTTTAATGTTTTGACACATTAAACCAGGACTGTTTTTACTTAAATTCCCTTTAAATGGTGTATCCAATTACCCAATCGGTTTGCGGGAACGGTGGAATTCCTTCAGCACTCTTTCCACATCGTTGTGAAGTTTGCAGTCTTTTCCATCCTTGGCAAAGCTGGACCTGCCCAGACATCAAATGAATGAGCTTTAAAAAAAAAAACAGCTTCAGAAGTCACGAGATGACATGAAATAATGCGCCTTGAGGTTACAAATATCAAAAATGACACAGAAGTGCTGACAAGAGAGGCAAATACAATTAACTGACCTGACCTACATTTTGAGGCTTGGCTACTGGACCTGCACCATGTCAGTGTGTATGACTTTTCCCAAATCAACCAAACTTCAAAAACCTTTAAGGCCTGTGTGAAAATATTCTTTGCTCTAAAAGAAAAACTCTTTTGGAAAGGAGACTTAGGTAAGTCTTGTCTTTTAACTGTTTTTACACCATGGCCTTATCCATACATATGTTTGTTGATCCCAGTGCCAGCAAAGAAGCTTAGATTCCCAGGAATAGAGGGCTGAATGACAAACACAGTTGGATGTGAGAGCAATCTAATTCTAGGACAAGTAAATTAAAGATGTCGTTGTGTGGGATAAATTAGGCTTTTGCCAAGTAGGGTAATGGCGTCTTTTTCTGAACCTTCACTCAACACTTTCTTCTACACAAAACGCTCTTCTAAGTTTATTCACAACTACTATTTTCACCACCAGTCCATGTATTTTGTCTGTTTCTCTATATGGTTTCCAATCCTCTCCCACCATATGTTTTTAACTAATAAATTACTATGCATCTGTTAAACTGTTTCGCACAAATACTTATTTGAATGATGTTTTCAAGCATGATCGTTCTTTTCCCTTCTTAAATCTCTTTTTCTTACAAGTTCTTGACGATGCCGTGGCCTCCAGGGAAGATGACGGCATCAAAGCTGTTAACATCCAGTCTGGAAAGGTCCTGCATCTGCATCATGCCATGACCGTGGCTGAAGCGGGCAGACTCCATCATCATGTTTCTGCAACACAACCCATGAGACGGCATTCAGCAGTTAAACCACATTTCATTGAGCTGCCAAGGGCTACCAAAGCAGCACAATCCCTCTCTACCTTCAAGAACCTCTTGAAGACTCATCTATTCAGAGAGCACCACCTCTACTGATACATTATCTATCGTAAATCACATTTGCTCTTCTATCTGAATAAGCTCAGATCTTGCACTACACCCTACTTAGTGATTTTAGCACTTAGAACCCTCCTCCGGTGTTTCCTCAAACTGTAGGTCCTTTTGGATAAAAGTCTCTGCCAAGTTAATGTAATGTAATGTCATTTAGAGATGATGTCCTCTTAGAACCACCATTTAAAGAAAAAATCATGATGCCAACACAAGAGTCAACAGATTTTAAAGTTGCACGAGTTTACACTGAAAGGCAAAGAGATGTGTACAAAGAAGGGCAGGAAGTAAACCATTAGAACTGATGTACCTGTTCTCTCCGGAGGAGGGCTGCATCTTCATGTGGTCCATGACATGCATCTGCTGCTGGTTGGGTGCGAAGATCTGAAAGCGTGCACCATTACGGCTCAAGTGATACATAGTGCTTCAAAGAAAAATAATTACCATGGGTTACACAGTGAACTTGATTGCACTGCACTTACTGTCTTCTATCAATGCTGTTTTCACCCATGATGCATGTAGTACTGTATATTAACACCATTAGACATAGAGCATACTTACTAAGCAGCCTCATGGACATCAGTTCCGTCCCACCAGCCACAGCCAGAGAACACCTACCCAGGAAAGATTACAGTTACAGTAGATTAACGATTAGAGTTCTGCCCTTTCTTGCTACTCACAAGCTCTAGGATGCAGTCTGTTTGCTGCATGCACACAATTACTTGTAGTTTCTGTGCTTTAGTTATTTCTGTTACTTGCCACTTAAAACTTACCACAGCAATATTGGTGTTCCCCCAGTTCCCCCAGTCTCCCTGGTGCATCAGGCAAGCAGGCTGGCGGCTCAGCACAGCTGCAGCTTGCTTTAAGAGTAGAGACCTTGATGCCAACATGGTCAGGTTTTCTGGCTCCGAGCACACAGGTCAGTCCAAAGAGCAGTGGGGGACAGACAACCCAACCAAGTCCTGCAGACAAACGTTACCCTCTTCCACTCGGACTGAGGTGGAAGTCTTTTATACCAACTCTGCATCTGCGGAGACGTCACTTCCTAAGCTTAAATTCTGAGAAGATAAGATTCTTTGTGGGAGCGAACCTTTTTCCTTTCTTCATCACCTCTCTAATAATACCTGTTCCATTATCTTATTACCTTAAGTCATTTGGCCACTGGCACCCACCCCACAAGCGCCGAGATAAGAGAGTGGCTTTGAACCGTTTTCACCCCTGAGCTGGACATGACAGTCTGAACTGTCCAGCACTCTGGACAACAGGGTCATCCTACGGACAATCCTATTGGCTCTTTAGCTACAACAAGCGGTTTGGGGTTTGAGGGAATTGTAAATGAACGACTGCTGCCTCACCCTGACTCTGACACCCTGGCTTTAAGGACACTCGTAAAGCAGTAATTGGATAATGTAGTAATGTAGTAGTGTACCCTTGTTTCATCTTGAAATGTCTGCCAATAGGAACATTATAGGCCTCAATCATTTAGACATCATAATGGTGGCATATCCATAATGCCTCATCTTTCAATGAAAAGGATCCCACTATATATAAAGCAGCTAAAACTGAAACAGTTTCCATTAACTAGTAATGTAATGGCCTAGACACAACATAAGCAAGACCTGTGAAGGAATGTCTGAGTGTTGGAATGTAAGTGATAGCAGTCCTCTAAAGCCCATTACTTAAATAAGGCTCTTAGTTGCAGTAATGCCATGTGTTGTCTACTGGCTCTGTGGGCACTGATCCAAGAGCCTAAGATATTCTGGATGAAGTATATATTATAGATCTTAGTTCAGTGTTTAAAGGACTAATAAAGCAATGTTTTTAGTGTAGACACCCTTAAATCATGCCAAAACATTCTAAAGGATTTTTAAAAATCTCTGGTGTGCTGTTTCCAAGAAAATGCTGAAAACTAGAAAAAAAATCTGATTCACTGGTGACTACGTAAAAATCTGTAACACATTTCTACAAAACTCCAAGTTTTATGTAAGTTTGCCATTGCTCCTTTGGAAGCCTATTTCTTCATGTCGCCGTTACGCACCACTGCTGTAGAGGTCAGTGAGTTTTTATGAGAGACTGAATGGTCACTCTGGCTCAAGTGTCCGACAGGCTCTTAGGCCTTGTCCACTTTAAGTTAGAGCAAGTCCACTTTAGGAGACTGACCAGCTTAGCTCATGTCTGGCTTGGGCTTTTGGCTGCCTCTATGGAAAGGATCTTATGTGGTTTATTAGAAAGGGAAACCATATGGTCAACACTATGAATGAGAAGTGATAAGCATTCATTTGCATCTCGTTTATTTTCACAGTTGTTAAACATTGGTCTGATCAAATCCACATTCAAGTTTTTAATCGTAATGAGCGACTCCCCAGGTTTCTGATACTGAGCCAGGGTGGAGTGTGCAAGTGCACTTCTTTTTCACATCCATGTGAAAGTGTGTGTGAATTTCCCCTCTTCCACATGGCAGGAAAAAAAGTTGCTGTATGCAAATTTAAATTCAGCAAAGTCCGTTCAGAGGTTACAGACTAAATGATACATAGCTTACTGATTACTCTGCCAAACCACTCTTAAGTCAGTCTTGCTCACTGTCCAGGGCATAAGACGACGTTCCAGACTCACTGCGAATTTTGTAATTAAAAGTCTGTCAAAACATAAGTCCATCAGTGTGGCCTCCAGCTGTATTTAGTGTCTTAAAGCCTTAATAAACTGGATTTAGCAGCTAAGATGTCAAGAGTTATTTACCATGGCTTACATGGTATAGAAAAACAAACCACAGGAAACTCACAAACCAGTGTCCCCTCACATCAAGGCCACAAAATAGAAGTGATTTCAAACTTCAACACTAAAAATGTCATCAGCGGAAACCGCTGAACTCTGAATGATGGCACAGTGCAGGTGAATACACTTCATTGAAGAGGTCAGATTTGTTTTTTAAACGCTGCAGAATCTTTACTGTAACTTTGCTAGGTGTTGACCACTCTCCTGAGTCGTGTTTTGTGCACATCCTGAGCTCGTTTCTGCCGGTCCGTCATCCCACTGCGCCAGCTCTGCCTGATGGCTGGGAGACTAACCTTTTCTCTCACACAGGCTTGGCTGGGCTGCCTGCAACAATGGCATAATAGCATTACAAAAGAACTCAGTCATAGTCGTTACATTACATTTAAGAGATGCAAAAAAGGTCGACCTACTGTATTTTTGGCAAGTGATTAGGAGGTAGTTTTGGAAAGTGCACTGATTCTCCACTTCTGGAAACAAAAAAAAGAATAACAGCAGAACATATGTCTGTGGTGATATGCAGAAAAAAACATTCAGGAGCTGTTCAGGACATGAAGGGAGAAAATACCTGGTTCTCTCAGAGAGGCGTACTTTTGTTAGATTGTAGACTTCAGCTGACATTTTCTTTTTGTTCAAGACAATGTCTCTGAGCATAGTCTTCACTTGCAACAGCTGAAAAAATACACAAGTATAGTGAAAAACCATGTCATTGTGTTATGGTAAAACAAATGCCTAAAAACACCTATTTTTATAGTGTGAACTCTAAATATGCTCCAAATCTGCGCCCACAACACTTTAATCTCATTTTAAACTGGGTTTAATAAATTACCCTAGCTAAAGAATATGTAAAGGTAAACCCATATTCTGTTTTAATTTAATTTACTGTTATAAAAATAAAGGGCTTTAAGAAGGACAAAACGAAAAACAAGAGAAACACCGAGACGATCCACAGGGGAGATTCTGGACTGCAGCTGCCACAGATGATTCAAATGGCAGCAGCAAGGAGAAATAAATAATCAAAATGAGAAAACTTTATTGATCCTGGAGGAAATTGCTTAAAAAACCGAGTCGCTACCGTTGTAGCGTGGTACCGCCGTGTTAGCATTAGCAGCATGTGGCAAGCCAAAACAAAGACTCAAACACAAAAAAAATGCTTACAGCTTACTAATACTAAATAAACTGAGACAAAATGTTTAAAACACTAAAATATGAAGGCAAGACACAGAGCAGTCAGGCTCCAGTCATGCTGCAGCAGGCACTACGTAACGTTCTCCGATTGGCTACTTTCAAACCTCCCATCTCTAAGTACACTGAGCATATATAAAATGCTATATTATATATATATATATATATATATATTTTTTTTTTATTATTATTTATTTATTTATTTTTATTGCCACAAAAAAGCGAGGCAGAAGATATTTGCGGTTTCCGCATACCATTATCAGTTAGGTTCTCAGAAAAAAATCTACGTTAGACTGAATCCATGACTGCTGATCTGTGTAAAAGTGAAGGATGACTGTATAGCAAAGACGTTGCCATCTTCGATGCAGTGTTGGTGTTGATTAGGACTTTGGGACGGTTTCCATATTTACTCTTTAGCCATGTTCTTTTGGAGAGAAAAGCTGTAACATAACTATTGAAGAAATCAGGAAAGGTTGAATCACACTGTAAAATGTAATGCTCATACAAATTCAAATGCATAGTAGCTGTTAGCCTAGTTGTGTATCTAAATGATGCTGCATGTTTTTAGAGACTTTTTTTTGCCAAAACTTCTGTGTGCATAAGAGCTCCTCGCTTCTACAGCCAATCTGTTTTTGCCGTGCAATGACAATGCAACATCACTAGTGTGGGATTTAAAAAATAATAATAATATTATATTAGTAACACTTCCTGCAAAAAAAGTGTCAAAACATATGTGAAGACAGATCTCAGATCCATGTCCTCCTGATTTTGAACCAGGTCATTGGGCAATTGTTGCTCAATTCCACTGGTAAAGTGTTTGTTTACAGAGCTGTTCGAGTGTTTGACACATTGGATGAAAGTTGTTTTCCTATTTTCTAAGTACAGCAGCGACATTATTGTCAACAGTAATCTCCAGCATAGTACAGATGATACAGAGGTGTACCACAAAACGCTGGAGCAGGTCTTCAATATGCAAACATGAACCCCTTACCTCCTGAGACTGCACGATGTTGGTATTGTAGAGCTGCCGTATGATGCCCTCACACTCCTGCACCGATGGCGTGCGTGGAGGCCTGGACTGACCACCGAGGATCTTCAGAGGAAGCAGAGATGTGATGGTGCTCCCACATTCTTCTACAGAATGGATTGCAGCCTCTGACTTCTCTTCAGAACTAAAGCAAGCAAGATGAAATGCATTTGGTGAGTCAATTCATGGATGTGTTTTTTGAGAATGTTTAGAACATAATGCTGAATCTTTACCTTATGATGCCAGTTTGCAAATGCTTTTCATATAAACTGGTAGCACTGGTCTCTAATAAGAGAGACCACATTTAGAGCATGATAATTAAGCACTTTCAAATGTATACAATTTTGTGTGTGCAACTGGTTTGTTACCTCTTGGGGCATTAAGATGTGAGTCCATAATCAGCTGATACTGTAACTCTGGAAAGGAGGAATCCAATCATGAACAGTGCAAGTGTGCCACCTGCAGTGCCAGCATTTACACTTGGGAAACACTAGGTGCACTGTGTCTAAACAGGTGCCACAAATGATGGCTTACCTTTGTTGGTGCGTTTCAGGCTTTCAATTTCTTCATGCAGTTTCTCCAGAGTGCTTTTGTGTGTCTGCTGGAGGAACAAGATATCTTTCTCCAGAGAGGCCACTCGTCTTCCATCCATCTCTGCCTTGCTCTGGCTTGCCTTTGGACTGTCTTTCTCTTCACTTGGGCCTTCTGGTACACAGGTGGAGGTAAAGAGCCGTGGGTACCTGGCCCTGCTCAGGATCCCAACCCTGCTCCAGCTGGGCAGATTCCTCAGAGGTGGAAGGTTGCTGGTAGACATAACGTTAATGTTTCTCCTAATTCTGTCCTATTAAAAACCTTCAACGAGGAAATAACTGCTGCCTACACTTTCAGATATTTCATTCAGATCCTTCCTATCTGCATGAAGGTGCACACAGCACAAAGGAATCATCATAACCTCAACGAAGAACATTTTACACACTTTTAAGGGAATAAAATTGCTGGTAGCAGGTTAATGGCTACAGCGCTAGAGATAACTATGCTAGCAAACTACCTGGTCGTACGATTGCTGTACCTGAGTGAACCTGCCCTGAAGAAACACCTATCGACGACCCAAATTCAAGATAAAGCATTTATCTAGTTGTAGTAATTTATACAAAAACTGAATCTGTACCAGACCTGAAGCAAAACCCTGCTATTTGAGGTTGAGGACTCGGACTCTCTCGGTGACTTGTGTGTTGCCGTAGCAACAGGAGGGGGGGCGCTTCGGAATATCTCTTGTCCAAAAGTATTGGGACGCCTGAAAAGATATTGCATTCAAATACATAAACTTTAATATGGGTCTCCCGTTGGAGCTATAACAGCCTCCACTATTCTTGGAAGGCTTTCCATAAGATTTGGGAGTTTCTGTGGGAATTTGTGCCCATTCATTCTGTAGAGCATTATGAAGTTAGGCACTGGTGTTAGACGATTGCTCGCTCGCAATCTCCATTCCAGTTCACCCCAAAGGTGTTGGATAGGGTTGAGGTCGGTGCTCTGAGCGGACCAGTCAAGTTCTTCCACACCAAACTCCAACCATGTCTTTATGTATCCACAAAGTCGGAAGTTCAGAATATCTTGGTGTGCTGAAGCCCTTCGCCCCTTCGCTGGAAGTAAGGGGCCTAGACCAAACCATGAAAAACAATGTCCCACCTGTTATTGGTGTATAAGAAATTTCATATGGGATCAATAAAGGTTTCTGATTAGCGCCATGAAAACAATCACAAACACATTTTCGGTGCAGTGAAAGTGAACTTTATCTCGTGAATCCTGGTGAACTATTGCCGAAGACCACTTAAATGACAAGAACGCTTGCCTAAGACAAGTCAGTAGCTAAAACAAATATTGACATAAAAGCTTGTTAGAATTATGCAAATGCTCTATAAACTGTATTAATGTGTATGTTTGCACATGTAATAAACCACTGACCCTACCTATTGTTTATTGCAAAAAAAAGAAAACAGGGGTGGTTCAAAACTCATTCATATACCTCCAACCTGTGCATCGCTCTGTAGACGGTGATATCCGAATTAACAGTCCTCACACACAACATAAACCTCTGAAGTGGAGCCTTCACCGCATTGGGGACTAACTGTGAACAATAGTTTAGTGAAGACTAGACATCTTCAGCAGCACTGAGGACAAAGTAAAGTCTAAGCACAATGCATTTCAGGTTCACTAATAAATTGGATTCATTTTTATCCACGTTATATGTTTATATTTGTGTACATCACAGAACACCAATGTGCTATAAAATACGTGGAGATACAGCTATATGCATAAATAACTAACAAATCAAACTGCAGATGTGCAATCCCTGCTTATACTCATTCCAGTTTTATAGAAAGTAAAATAATGACATTAAAAAAAAAACAAGTGCAAATGACCACTATAGATTATTTGTCTTTCTATAATAGGTTTTACAGGCAGTAGGACGTTGGCAATCTGGCTACTGAGTGATCTAAACTCTTTTTTGGCTGTTTATGGTGGCTCACGTCATGGACGTACACACTGTCAGAAAGCCCTGTAACTGGAGCTGTAACTTTACCATCCCAGTGCAGGATTATATAAGACATTGGAACAATAAAGTTCTGGCTGTTCCTGGTTTTCTGCTCTGTTGAAAACCACCCACAGCCGTCTGAGATGAATGAAAAGAGAAACTGGCTGCCTGTGAAAAATCAAATGTATTACACAAACTGCAGTCTTAGAGACCCAGCAGCAGCTGCGGATTCCTGTTCTTCCATAAAGATTTATAGATGAACAAAGAGCCAGCCATAGAATCAGGGGTACCACAAAACATCACCAAATCTTTTATTTATCATTTTTACATGTTAATGATACAGCTACAGAAATGAAAAGAGAAACAAAACATAGCAGAACATTCACAAAACCAAACCAACATTAATGAGGAAAAAAAGTGTAAAATCAGGATGAGTAAATACAAGTACGGTATCAAATTGTCAGGGCATGCCGTGACTGTGCACATTATCAAAAATTACTTAAGTGACTTGAGCAGATCTGGCTAAATTAGTCTGTGAAAGTGTAAATAAACCTGGTTTATAATTTGCATTGGTTTGATGGTGTGGCAGGTTTGGACATCCTAAATCGTACAAACACTACCAGAGCACAGAAATTACACATACAAAAAAGGATAAACCCTCAAACGAATAAAGAACACGCTCACAATAAGTTGGCAAACTGGAACACTTCCAAATTACAGTTGACATATTGGATAAAACTGGTTGCCCCTCACAGCGTAATAAATGCTGACTATGTGTGGCTGAATTATTAATAATATACAAAAAATAGTGAAATAAATAGCCTGTGCTCTCAGGGGTGTGCATTTTCTTGAAAGTCATTCAATAACTAACCAGCTAGTGGAAACTCCACAAGACACTAAAAGGAATTAACTTGCTGCCATTTAAAAAAACCCTGCAAGGTCAAATCATAAACTGAAAAAACTGGTATTGGCTCAATTTGAAATTTATCTCCAGCAAGTTTGCCAAACATTCAAATTAAAATTTAAGCATGATGATTTTATTCACCATCATTAAATAATGAAACATACATCTAAAATATCCTATACTGGACACCAATGAGTTACCAGTGTCTATAAAAGAAACCAATAATAATATACTGTGGGCAACTTTGAAATCAACAAAATGTCAGTTGATTGAATCAGGCCACTGGCAGGCTAGATGTTCAAGCAACATCTGCATTATACAGCGACCAACCGGTCTGGGCCAAATCAGCAGTTTTACATATAACCCGCTGAACAGCACTACACTCAAACTAAAAAGAGAGTATTCAGGATAATAGGGCCTCAAAAACATGTGGGGCGCTGTACAGGCGGAATGTAAAGAGGAGCTGACAGACCTGTGGAAATAAACAGGAAAATATGCAAAGGAAATGGAAAGCCCACAATTTAAAGTGCCCAGAGAAAGCAGCCATAAAACTGTATGCCAAAACACATGATGTTGAAATGCTCCATTTTACATTAGTGCATGATAAAGCATGTCACTTTAGACTGAACGTTTTTCAAGGAGTTCTGAATGAGACTCAGGCTTTACTGGCATATACATGCAAACTACTGCAAGATTTACCTTTCATGGAGCCCAGCAATTCTAGAGGCAGTGCCGCAATGAGACTTACCAATTTGCTCCATGCACCAAAGCAACAGCAGAAATGCTACCTTAAGTATGTGCATGGACATGGGACAACGTTTTCATATGATATTTTAAGTATTAGGCCTATGTAGGTCATCTATGACTAGGCAATTGAAAGCCACATGTCACTCAGTCCATGATTTGTTTGGAGGCTGATAGAGGTACCTGAAGCATGGGGGAATACGCATGAAAGAAATGGAGGCTGGTTCTGGATGCTGGATCAGGGTGTATAAGCAGGTGGAGGCTGAAACTGGTTGGCAATATCGTAGTCAGCAGGGAAAGTTTCACTGCTCTCCTCCATCTCTGAGAGGAGCTCTAGGGCCTGCTCCTCTTCCTCTGTAGGGTAATGACGGAGCAGGTTAGCGGCCGTGGCTAAAATAGATGCTCCTCCGGCTCCCGCCACCAAGTAAAAGCTGATGGCGAAGGTTACGTAGATGAGCGAGCCGTGATACTTCTTGTGCTGCTGCTGGAGAGAGAGGATGAGCTCTGAGGCCCAGTAGCAGAAGCCAATCACAGTGGCGCACTGAAGCACTGCAGAATGACAAAAAGCAGAGATTTGTTCAGATCACATCCTTCAAAAAGCATAAGAGCTGCACATTATTGTATGAGATACTGTTTTTTTTGGTAATACTATAATATAATATTGCAAAATACTTCAGTATGCAAATATGCTCTCTAACCAAGCAATGCTTGGAGCATCTTAAAGCATCTTTGAGCCAATAACAGTTCTAGATGAGTCGGCATTTTGCTCATTCATGTAATCAAGTTTGATAAAATAAAGGGCCAAGGAATATATCACTATATACAGCAGAACTACGTGTTCTCTTGCCAGTTTGGTCTAAAAACCTGCAGCCTCACTGGCCAACAAAAGCAAATAATTATGGTTCAAAATAATGCAGGCTTTAATATTACTGTGAAATTTCTGTGATTCTCAGCATATAAGAAGCAATACTTTAATCCTTGTTTAAAGGTCTTAAAAGATTTTTTACCAATCGTTTGAATAAGCATTGCAGTTACACAATCACATACTAAATACCTGTAAGTATGTGAGCAAAGGCATATCGACGTGTAATCTTGAGAGCAGGGTGTTTGGGCCCAAAGACATCCAGTAGAAAAGCAGTCAGGCTACATAAAATGCCCAGGAAACAGAAGGCAGCAATAACTCGCAATAGCAGGATGGTCTGAGAGTTAATACAGTAGTCTGTAGCAAAAAAGAGAGAGATGACTTGTTTATTAAGAATGAACCACATTGCTTGAGTAAGGTGAGCTTCAGTCATAAACAACAGTTAAACACAAATAACATGTACAGAGCTACACTCACCAGCCACTTTAGAAACATCTGCCTTGTACTTCCACCATCTAGCCACTCATTATTAGGTACAGTAACATTATTATTTCACTATATAAGAGTATAGTTACACTTATATATTTTGTCACATTTTCACCCACTTATCACTGACCTGGTATTGGTATGTTGTGTGTTGCACTGGGTGTATCAGAGACTTTTTTTTTTTTTACATACATCTAAATATTCAGAACTTGCTGCTAAATATTACCAAAACATCTAGCTTAATAGCATTTCTGTGCTCAGAAACTCACCACTGATGAAAGACTGTAAGAGTTGTGCTAACACTCAGCAAAGAAAGCCTGCAAGGTCAGTGGTTTTAAAAAACAAAGGTGCTGATGACTGTATTATAATGCTAGCTTCTTTCTCTCTTCAGTTACAATTCTTCCAACTGCACTGGACCAGCTAGGTAAGCATATGCCCTGATTTTTACATTATTAAGGTAGGCTAAATTATACTACACAGTTCAACATAATGTTTCTAATAATTCGTATACACTGTTAAAGTTTAAAACAAATGCATGCAAACCTTTCAGAAGTTTCTCATCTATGTATCCCAGCACGTCAGCCACTCCAAGCTCCTGTCTGGGGCAGGTTCCCCCATGTACCCGCAGCCATGCTGGCTCAGCCAGGGCTGTGCACAGGGCAGTGATGGACAGAGCCCCAGGCAGTGCAGAGGCCAGACTCCGCTCAGGCTGTTTGGGCAGCGCTGTTCCACCTCTCCTCCTGCGGGTTGCGGGGAGAGCAGGTCCCGGTGGTGCGTACATGATGTGAGTTCACAGATGTCACAACCAAACAGGACGAGGCTCAAAGCAGCAGACAATAGTCTAGAGAAATACTGTGGAAACAAACATAAGAGGATGAGTAATGAAAAACATTTTAGATGTACAGAACACAGACATGTTACAGACAGGTTGCTGCTACAGTGAAGCTCTTAAAGACACTTTCAGGTGTTTTATATTTAAGCATGTTTTTTTTTTTTTTTTAAATAAATGACTTCACACCCTAAAAGTGTATGTCAGTTTCTAAATATTCACAGTTCTCATTATTATTAGGTCAAAAAGAATTGCACCCAAGCACAGATCACACACTGGAGACAGTTTCAACGAGTCTGTTTTGTCTGAGCACTTGAAGGAATTTTAAACTCAGGAACGATTTAAAACCCACAGTGTAGCTTCAGTGGAAAATGGGTGGAAAAGAACGATCAATATAATATTGGTGGTTTGTGGGAAGCTGTGAAGATAAAATAAACCCATCATAATGTCTCCAGTGTGTGAGCAATTCTTCTTGACTTAATAATAATGTGGAGTGTGGATCATGAAACACCCTCAAGAGATGCTACATGGCACTGTTGAAAACATCAGTCAATTTACCAGTCAATTTAGAAACTGATCATATCTCTAGAATGCATAAATACCATGATTTTTGATTGATTAAACCTTAATTCTAAAAAGAGAATACTGAATGATGTGCTCCTGTTTATTTGATTTTAGTTAAACAGTGCATTGCTGAATGATTTCACACACATACACACATCAGAAAAGTCTAACAGGTTTGTAAATATTGGCCCAATATGGCAACTAATCAAGAAATCTCTTGTCCCTAATTGGTCCATTTATTTAAAAGGAGGAAAACCATAACAACGAACATATTGCAGCACGATAGAGACAGATGCCTTCCAGCTTGTTACATGACATTCAAGCATTATTTGAAACCCACTGAGATCGTGTGGGCCTACACTGGAAATGTGCGTGAAAAAAAATCCACCCACTATAAATGGAGAGCAAAGAAGAACATGGGGGAAGCAGTTCCTTCAAATAAAAATGAACTCTAATGACTAATGAACATGCCTTACAAACAAACATGCATTATTTTTAGACAAACACTAACAAACATTAAGGCAAAACAGGAAATGTTTAGAGCTTTAAGAGTTCTTCTGTTTATTAACAGTTGGGTTTTTTTTCTTCACACATTTTCCAACGTAGGCCCAGAAGACTTGAATTTTTTAATGGGGCGATGTAATGAGCTGGGAAGAATATGGCTTTATCTTGCTGTAATATCTGTGTGGTTTTCCTCCTTTAAGAAAAAAGATCAAGATCAACCCACCAAAAAAGCTGCTAAACATCTATATACAACTGACACTGGTTCTGTTTGACTGCCAATGTAGTTAAAACTGATTTAAGTAATGCTGCTCACTTCCACCTAGAGACTTCACTGGGTTATCTGAGCAGTGATTAGATCTATTAAAACATTTTTATACATACAGTTACTGGTAACAGTTTTTCAGGGACTTGATGAACTGGCTATCTCTGCATGTCAAGATTAGCCATGTGTATTGAGGAAATATTTATATATATATATTTGTATATGTACTTCTAACCATAATTTGTGTCACTAGTAATTCACATAACTGCATGTTAATTATCTATAGTATTTTACCCAGCATTTGTGTATATGGCATAGTGCATTTCATTTTGAGTTTTTTTTCCTACATATTTTTATTGGATTTATTTATACTTTATATTTTATATTGTCCTTGTCTTTATGTCTCTGTGCAGGTAAAGTAATTTCCTCCAAGACAATAAAGTTTTTGCGATCAGAAGGTCGTAGGTTCGAATCCCAGGACTGCTTTTGACACCAATAAGAGCAAGGTAGCTTCACCCTGGGCGACCAACCTCGTCATTTGGAGAATGGGTTAAATACATAGAAAGATTTTCACTTTGTTCACACGGTGTGTTGAGGTATGTTTTGTCCACGTGTGTCTATAAGGGGACACTTTTCTTTGAACCTACCTGTGATGAACAGATAAACGCTGGTTAGTCAAAGTCGGACACGGTGGAGGCCATCAGGGAGAAGTGAAGCTTCGTCGTAGCCAAAACTGGGAGCAGCTGATCAGAGGCTTTAAACAGAAACACAAAGAAAACGCTTCTCACAGCACTCAAAACTCACATTAACCTCCCCACCGACTGCTGTTCGACTCCTCCTGTCACACTCTTTCCACCTCCGACTGCCGTTTTTGTCCTAAAATTGCCACATTCCCCTGTTCTATACCGAAAACCGAAATAAAAACAAAGACACCTCCGAGCTACAGCCCCGTCTCCTCTCACACTTCCGCTTCCTGTAATGTGACGTTCTGAAAAAAAACCCCAAACATTCGCTCTGATTCATAATGGCGAGCATTTTTGCACAATTTACACAGTTGTCTAACTGCCATTATTTTTTTTACAAAAAGCGAAGAAAGTCACTAATGTTTATATATAAGTGAGTGTATACAGTGTGAATGTATGTATATGTATGCATACACTGTTACATTGTATGTGTGTACACAGTGTTCTATACTGACTTCTCCGCGTCCTGCGGGCGGCGCTGATCTGGAGTGTGTTCAGGAGAAAAGGAGAAGAAGAGAAGTAACGAGCAGGAAGGAAGGAAGGCGTACATCAGATAATATAACGGAATAAGAAGAAACCGGGTCCCAGGCCGACATGAAGGCTTCTCTAGATCTGGTGCACAGGCTGAGTGCTCACCCGGATTCGCGGTGCTGGTACGTGTCCTGGAGTCCGAAGGGGACTCTGCTGGCGTCCTGCGGAGGGGATCGCGCCGTCCGTGTCTGGGGGAGAGAAGGTAACACCGCACACTATCCATACCCTTCCTCCTCACACTCACACGCCTTTAACACTTACCACACAGTCTTCCCTCATCACACACACCTTTAACACTCACCACACACTGCCATCCCTCCTCACGCACACACCTTTATCACTCACCTGTCACCACACACTGCCACCCCTCCTCACACACACACCTTTGACACTCACCACACACTGCCATCCCTCCTCACACATACACACCTTTAACACGGTCCTTCCTCCTCACTGACCACAAACGGTCCCTCCTCCTCACACATTTTTAACACTCACCACACGGTGCCTACACACACACACACACACACACACCTTCATTACTCACTACACACTGCCATCCCTCCTCACACACACATCTTCATTACTCACCACACACTGTCCTCCCTCCTCACACACGCCATTAACATTCATCACAAACTATCTTTCTCTCTCTCTCTCTCTCTCTCGCACACACACACACACACACACACACACACACACACACACACACACACACACAGCCATGTCACATTCCCTATAATCATTATGTTCAACCCTCAGAAGACAAAAAAAAACATGCCCTGAGGAAAAAGCCGGCGAGCAAAGTAGCAGCTTTGCTGCTGATTAGCCCAGGCATGCGTTAAACAATGTGGCCGCGACTGGTAGATACACACAGCAACACACTACAGGAGTGTGAATTCGTATAGGCTTCTATGAACACTCTTAAAACACTACAAAGGGTTAAAACACAAACACACATAAATGCAAGAAAGAAGCAAAGCAATTGGACAGAGCATTTTACTTTATAAGCAACGAAAGCTAACCTCACACTCGTCCAGAAAAAGTCAAAGCAGCTTTATCTTGGATGTGTATGGCCTTGACACAGGATATATTCACTTATAATTTATATTGTTTATTAATTATTTATTACTATATGTCACATGTTGCAGTGGCAAGTTCAACGCAAGAACCCTCAAGACTCACAATGCATGACTGATGAACACACAAGCACACAACACACACACAAAGTTGTGCAGCGGTTGTGCAGGAGTGTGTTCTGGGTATGAGCAGCAGTTCCACTCAGATGCTGCGGGCTGGGGCCTCTGAGCAGAGGGGAACTCCACAGAAACACTGCCTTCAGCACCAGCTGCTGGACATTGCCTGAGCAGCCTTACTGACAGCCTTATCATACTCACATATCACATCAAAATGTTTTTCTTATTTTACTGTACTATTTGAGCACACAAGCTGTCACTTACACTGTGCCAATATTTTATAATAAATTGACGGATAAACACAATCCAACGTTTGGTGCATTATCAATTTGAATGATAAAATCCTTAAATTGACTTCTACTTTACCATCCGCCAATTTTCAAATAAAACTCAGAAGAGATGTGTAGGTTCACTGGTGGTGACTTGTTTTGTTGTGCAAATGTCACAACCTCCAGTTACAATCAACACAATGCTTAGAGAACTTTAAGTTTGCTTGTTCAAAATCAAAACCTTATGCCTTCTCATAAAAAGCTGTGATGTTGGAGACACAGGGTTGTGTTTGGACTGTGACAGAATACAGACCCTAGTTAATAATAATTTTATCATTAATATACACCCTTACTGTATTATAAATGATCATTTTTATTTACTTTTATCAGAAACTTTTTATTTTATTACTTACTTTTATTAAATTATGTACAAAATACAAATGACGGAGGTAGAGGAACACAGACAACGTGGCCAGTCTGACCAAGGGGTAAAACAGCTCCCAGAGGCAGGCAGAGTGTGCCAGTGCTGTGACCTTTACTGCCAGAACGCATTCGCCCTAAAGAAAACAGCACGCGGGGGCCGTGCACTCTGCTACCACCATCACACACTCTACAGTCATTTGGCCAGACAGCAAAGGAACACATGTGATGTAGAGATACAGCAGCTTCAGCAAAACAGGTTCAACCTATGTTAAGTTCTGAGCAATAGGAACCATCAACTCAGGCCTTAAAAAAAGCTCGGTGGAGATGGAGAAAAGAAACTTACCCAAAATCATCCTGGCAAAGCGACTTTTCTTGCTGCTGGTACCAGAACAGCTTCTCCTCTAAGGTGCTCCTGGAGATTGAATTCTTCTCCACGTTCCTCTTCTCCTCTCCCCCCAAAAAAACAGAGGCAAGTCAAGCAGCCGGCACTATCTGAGCGAGAGCATTGCTGTAGTCCATTGTGCGTCCCTTGCGACTGCTCTCTCCAGGTGAACAGTGATATTCTTTGGAGTGGAGGGGATAGGGGGAAGGGGAGGGGGGCTACAGGTTTTCTGCTCCACACAGGTGAGACTGAGGGCAGTTAGAGGGGGGAGGGGTACCTTTTGAGGAGGGCAAACGGGGAGAGACAGCAGAGCTCCGGTCAGTGAGTGATTTCCATCAACTGAAGATAAAGCAGGACAGACAGTGCACCTCCAAACATAAGCTGATGAGCTATCTCTCCTCAGCAGCACCAGTCATCAGAAAGCGTGCACAAAAATGCCTCTGTCAAGCCGGTGCCTGCTCTGCTCTCTGCTCAGTGCCTTCTCTCTCACTTGTTCTCTCTTTCTGTCTCTCTCTCTCTCTCTCTCTCTCTCTCCCCTCCTTCTTGTTTTTTTGGGGTTGGGTATAACCTAAAGGCACCTTACATGTCTGCGCTCTGATTGGAGGCAGTTGCAGCCAATCGGAAAAGCAGCAGCGCTTGTCATTCCGCAGAGTGGGAAAGCATGCAGCATTGGACCTAAAATGCCATGATTCCCCTCTATTCCTCAGTTTCTCTCTCTGACTCTCATTCTTTCTCTCCTTCATCTCTCCTTTTATATCCCTTCTGTTCCCTCTCTCAATACACCTACTATATATTTCTTTCTTTCCTTCTACATCTCTTGCTCTCTTCTATTAGTTCTACTACATCTTTCTCTTGTTTTCCTTCTCTTTCTTTCTCCTATATTTCTCCTCTCTCTCTCACACACACACACACAAATGTCTTTTTCGCTCCCATCTCTCCTTTTATATCTCTCCCTCTCATCATCAGTGTGTTTATGGCAGTAGGGGCGACCAACACCCCTCCCTCGTCTCCCTCATGCATCCTCCTCCCCCGCTTCTTTGACTCCATGTGACAGTGGACTTGTAAGGGGATTAACTTCCCCCATCTCTGTCTCTGGCTCAGTCTTTCTACAGGTTCTGATCTTTGTGCATGGGATTACGCCTCATGCGTTCTCGTTCTTGAGAGCCTCATAGGTGAGTTTTTGGGAGAGAGGAGGCGGGGGGTGATGGAGGGGAGTAATAAAATAGACAGAATAGAAAGCGACAGAGCAGAGGGAGCGGAAGAAGGGGGGGTAGAGATTAAACTAAATTCAAACTGACAGAGGGATGAGAAGACTTGGAGTGACAAGGAGAAAAGACTGGGAGGAATGAAGGAGAGAGATGGTGAAAGAAACAAACAGAGCGAGGGGACAGAGAGAGACAGTGAGAAACAAACAGAGCAAGTAGAGAGAGAGAAAGTAAAAATTAGAGGTAGGACAGAGAGGGAGAAGAGGAAACTGAAGCCACTCAATAAGAAGGCACCATAATTATCTGCAGCCATGTTTTGTTCAATGAGGCCGATTTGAAAATGCTGTTTCCTGGATGAAACAGAGCTCATAAAGCTCTGCAAATAGAGTGCCTTTGGTATGTAAACCCTCCCTCACCCAAAGCATGCAGCAGCACACAGCCGCAGCACACTCAGAGCTGAACGCCGCCTTTCAAGCCTGGAGAAACCATGCTGCCGGCGAGAGACTGGCACTTAAGAGGAAAAGGGCTCAACAAAGCTGTCAAAAAAAATTAAACCCTTAAAGCAACAGAATATCACACACCCACGCGCACACACATACAGAGACCCACACGCCCACGTGAGCCTGAAGGTACAGAAATGCTGTCTTTCATTTAGTCTCTCTCATCCTTGCTTGTCCTCCCTCTTCCTTGTCTTAGGCTTGTGCAGTGAGTCAGTGAGAAGTGAAGGGAATACTAAAGAGGCCAGCTGACACTCTTTAATAGCCAACTACAGTGTGCAGCCAGCACAGAGGACATGGTAAGGTAGTAACAATAACAAAGCAAGAAACATTTTGTGTGCATTACATGTAGTAACATAATGCCACATGTATATGAATGCATGCACTCTTCATAGTCCAACTACAGTGCACAGCCTGCATCTGCATGGAAGGACAAGAGACATAGACAGAGCCCCAGCCATAGAGAGAGAGAGAGAGAGAGATAGATAGATCTATTTAGAGAGAAAGGGTGAAAGAAAGAGAGAGAGAGAGCTAGAAAGACAGAGACAGAAAGAGAGGACAAAGACAAGTTTGCTTGTATTAAGTCTACTAACTCAATCCGACAGCTATACAAATACACACACTACAGTAGTCAGCCAGTGCAGAGAACAAGAAACACAGAAAGAGAGAGACAGAGACAGAGAGAGAGACACACACAAAGCCAGACACAAAGCGATATTTGTGTGTTATGTCAACTAATACACGATACCACAGCTATACAAACACACAGAACACACACACACACACACACACACACACACACACACACACACACACACACACACACACACACACACACACACACACAGTCATCTGGTCCCAGACATCACTCCTAATGTACACCATCACCTGAGCAAACATCATGTTATTAGGGTGACTGTCAGCAGTTCCATCATTCAGCTTGGTGAGCTCTTGGTCTGTGTTTTATTAACTGCTTTTTATCACTGCAAAGCAGCCTGGATTACCCTTTTCACCTCCTGGAACCTCAAGTATCTCCCCAGCAAAGATAAAGTCACAGCACCTGCTTTGGCACTGGCTACAGAAGAGAAACCCATCAAAGGGTACTGCTCAGCAAAGTGTACTTTGGAACACAGCAACAGGGCTCTTTAATTAGGCTCTACTGACCGGTTATGTCAGCATAGATTTGCCCCACACTGGTTCAAAGTTCCATACATTCGACAAGTGACTGTGTGTGTGAAGTAGTATTACCACCTATACTTCATGTAGTATATTGCAGGGACATCATTAGATAGTCATGGCAGGCCAAGTCTTTACAAGAGACTTAGTTTCTGAGTTTGCACCTCAGGTGAATTCTGTCATTCTAGGTGAGGTCTAGGGGTTAACTGACAATTTTCTATCCATATATGCATTCATATATGGATAGATAGATATACATATACACAGAAATATGTGAATATGTTCAAGCCACAGGTGTTTAAAAATCCAGCACATACGTAGCCATGCAGTCTCTGTACAGAAGAGCTAAGTGACTCAGAGCTGAGTGTGTGGACCACTGAATGTAGACCACCCAGCTTTGTAGTTTGAGTCACTCAGCGGGGCCACAGAGTACTAAAGGCAGTAGTGAGTATTAGGGCTGCACAATATATCATCTGTTAATTGGTATCGCAATATCAGTCTCTTAGTTTCCATAAATGGACTGTGTGGATGAGACAACGAATATTAACATATTCATTTCAGAAAAGTGATGATACAGGCCTAATGATATATTGAAAGGCATCGCAGTCACAAAATGTAGCAGTATAATCGCAGTACTAATTTTCCGGCCAAATGGTGCAGCCTTTGTGGTTATCCTCTGTTGCATCACTCACTACAGTCCCACACAACCGATGAAAGAAAAATGAACACAAGCACTGTGTTTTTGTGTGATTGCAGGGGGGCTCCAAAGACAAAGAGGCTTCAAAAGACCATCATGATATCCACAATTGCATTCCTCTGTACCAACTGTTTCAAGGTTGCACAGGATTTACAGAAAATCCCAGACAGCTTAATGAACTTATGTTAGAGTTTAAAGTCATTGCCTAATTAAAACACCGTGATACTAATCAGCTTTGGATTGTTGTGGTTACCAAAATTCGATAGGTTGAAAATGACAAAGAATCTGCCACCATGCGCACTCTTGGTATGTGACATATTTTTCCATAACCACAGTCACTGAGGACTAGTGGGCTGTCCTTGCTTATTTTAGGAGCCCTACGGCAGTTCTATAAGATGGCACCTTTGTCCTTCAGTCTACCTGGACTCTGTTTGCACTCTATATACGCAGGTTAGGCAGGTGTGCTGAAAGACGTCAGTGTCGTCGGTGTGTCTGTGTGGGGTGTCAGCAGCAGAGGAGATCGTGTTTCCTCATTAGTTGTGTTGATATCAATAATTCAGAGGCGGGCCTTGTTGAGCTCAATGGGCCGATCGCTAATGTGCTGTCAACCCGTTGGGGCCTGGGACCCAGCAGGACTTTAATGGATGTCATGATGAGAGGGTGAAATTCAAGAATGGGGATCCTCTGTCACCCATTGGCTCTGGTGTATGTGTGTGTCTGTGTGTGCGCGTGTGTGTGTATGTGTGCTGGGGGGGTGACATGGTGGTGGGAAGCCCATGGTACATATGGTCCCAGAGAGACGAGAGTAGCCATCAGTCGGGAGATGTGAGGACAACAAGATTGATGGAGAAAAAGCACTTGAAGGCAGAGTAAGAAATGTGGGTGTAAAGAGACCCAAATAGAGAAGCTGTTCAGATCAATCCATTATTTTTGGTCATTGTGTATTTGACAGCAAAGGTACCTGCAGAATCAGCTCCTGAGGTCATTAGAGCAATCACACAGAGGAAAAGGTCACTAGCTGGTCAGCAAACATCACAAAGCATTGAAGAAACTTCTAAATGTTTACTTCTGAGGACCATTGTTAATTTTGCTGTACTATTTCATGTCAATAATAGCTTTTAAATACTAAAAGATAGGTAAGCAATGGAATATGACAGTGCTATCGGTTGGCATTTTTATATCAAAAATAAAGAAAAAAAGTAAAGCAAAGAACTTTGTGTCAAGACTTTGCCATCGTGGGTAGATTCATGAAACTGTGGCAATATCGAGATCAGCTCAGCATCTTCAATGTTTGCCACAATAACTTGAATGTAGTTTGGTTGCTGTAAACCAGGGGTGTTGCTGGGGCAGGTGTCCAGCACAGTTTGATTGTTCTCGTCCTCAAACACATTCACTAAACCTGACAATTAACTGGTGAGGTGAACCAGGTGTTTCTGAGCAGGGAAATCATCAAACCGTGCTGAATACTGAATACTACCCCTCCAGGGCTGGAGTTCGACACCACTGCTGTAAACCATTTAACAACAGCCGGTTGTAATCCGTAGGTTTCTGACTAACTCCAGTTTGGTCTGTTCTAACAGCTGTTGACTGAAGAGGACATTTTAATTTATATGTTTTCCGAAAAATAATGAGTTGGCCACCTTTAAAAAGCCATAAAATTTCTAAACACAAATCATTTGTATTCAGCGTTTCATAGACAGTGTTGCATTAAATCAAATTACCCAGGGCTAATTATCCGTTCTTTGTAATGAAACATATAGTGTTCTTTAAGTAGTAATTGTAACCAAAATATGCTCAAATTATTATAATTGTGAAATACTGTGATTTAATTGATCAAATACTGTGATTTAATTTATAATTTATCATTATGGTTATTATGGTTATTTATGAAATCTCTTAGATTTAGAATTTTTCTGCCTGTTTTAATGAGCCGTGAGTGATGAGACCTTTGCCAACTGCCAACTGCATCACAAAAGAGTTATTTGTTGCTATGAAGCGACTGCAAAAGTGTGTGTTCAGAGATCACTTTCACCACAGGGCTTAAGGGACAAATTCATGGACACTAAGACTGAGTACTTGACCTTCACTAAAGCTCAATTAACTGACCGTTTCAAGCTGTGTCTAATTCAAACGAATTTCATGGAGGCAATACCTCCCTCAGCAATACCTCCCTCCTGGGATGAATGAGTGATCCAGTAGTGTGCCTCTAAAGGTTATTCATAGTTACAATTATAAATATACATACAAGCTAAATGAACAAACAGATACTAAGGTGTTTATTACCCATGAAAAATGATTGCAGATTATGATCTGAGAGATGCTTATTTGAGGTGCCGCCAGAGACATAATCCCATAGAGTGCATTGTCATGGAGATATTCAAAGCTAAATGTTAAAACGGCACATGAAAATCCCGGGATCTGGAGCGCATGTGGTCATACCAGGCCATGGCAGACCAGGATAAGCCATGCTGGAGCTGAGTGGTAATCTGAAGACAGAGAGTGAGCGAGTCAGGTGCTGCTGGGTGAGCCCAGTAATCTGCCTCGATCCCTGACACCCGCTGGAGGGCACAGAGACAGGGAGAGTGACAGAGAGGGAAAGAGAGAGAGAGGGAGAAACATATACCAGAAAAGAGAGAGCGTGAGGGGTGAGAGAAGTACAAAGAACCAAAGGACAGAAAGTACAAAGAGTGAGAGACAGAAATCAGGGACATTAAAGAGAGAGAGAGGATGAAGAGAGATCCGTTGAGAAAGAGAGACAGAGTAAATGAGGGAAGAAAGATTGAAGGAAAGAACTACACAGAAACAGAAAAAAGAAGAGAACGTTGGTAAGTGAGGGAGCGAGAAGATGGAGAGAGAGGCGAGACACAGAGGAAGAGAGAGATAGAGAGAGAGAGCAGCGGGAGAGAGAGTGATAAAGAGAGAACACAGAGCAGTACACAGAGACTGAGAGACATGATATAGAGTGAAAAAAGTAGAGAGGAGACACACAGAAAGTAGTATTGAGAGAGAGAGAGAGAGAGAGAGAGAGAGGGAGAGAGAGCTGTGTGTCCCCAGAAGTAAAAGCCTTTTGGGAGGGCAAAGCTGCAGTGCGACAAAGAGGAGAGGATTTCCACCCGTGTCCCTCTGCTCTCTCCTATTACATTATCTGCAATTACTGTGATCTAAGGCTTTTTAATGTGAAAGTGGGAGATCAGGATGTGAAGGAATAAAAGCATCCTGCTGCCCTCTGCAGGTAAACACACACAAGCACACAACTGTGAACAAAGACCAAACATGCAACCTCAGCAAACTAGCACCGCCAAAGAAAACGAGCCTCTTCCTCATACAGAACTTAACCGACTTCACATATTATTTATGTGTACTGTATATACTTTCACCTCTGAAATCTGAAATTATGCTCTTGGTCCCTGTAACATAGTAGAAGATCTTTCCAGAGCAGCAATTAATGGCTAACAAATGTATTTGTTTACAATGTTATTTAAAGTATACCATCTACTAATATAGGCCACAGGTTATCTGGAGCTCTTTGCCACTTTGGCAGGATTGTGAGATAAGCTTGTTCAGAAAAATACCACAGTGCCCACATGGACTTAACACATAGCAGCTATTTTGGGATTTTTTTGCTCCTTGTAAAGGGCACCAATTACCATGAGAATTATGGTTTATTTAGAGAGCTGTTTTTAGACTGCTCCATGGGGTGTCACATCCACAAACACCCCCTGAAGAAGAGGGGGAGCCCTATAGCTGTACCAGGGATCACGTCCAGCCTGGAAATTAACTCCCATCTGAAAACTGACCCCACCATGCAAGCAGCAACCCACCTTGGATACCTGCCAAACCTGGAGACCAGAACAGAAACTTGCAAGCTTAATGAAACAGCTGCTCTAAGCACAAGTTACTCTATTATGTAGATTAAAAAACATTACACACTTGCACACCACTTTGTTAGTGCACCAGATTTTCTATTACTTGACCATCCATATATGAACTCAGTCTCAGTTTACGGGTGGTTTTGAGTAGTAAATAAACTGGCTATATTTGCATTGTAGACATTGTGACCGCTGGGTTCCCATCACTACCGTGAATATGTGACATGGTAAATAAATGCCTATTTAGTGAACCCTAAATATGCCCCCAAAAATGCTCCCAAAACACTCTGATTTCATCTTAAACCCAGCTTAATACTAAGGTAAACTTGTATTCGTACTGTACAGTTTACACTGAACTCCTGCAGTGCCAGAATGTAATATACCGATATTACCCCTTTATAGACTGTACAGTAATTCATGCATGCCTGTTTTCTTTGGTACACACTGTCGTTTTCATCGGTATAAGCAGGTGAATACAGTAATGCATTCATTTAATTTACAGTAATAAAAATACAGGGCTTTAAGAGGAACAAAACGAAAACACAAAAACACTCGCAATAACTCCACAGGGGAAATTCTGGACTGTCTGCCAGAGATGCGTCACAGGGCAGCAGCCAATCAGCAGCAAGGAGAAATAAATAACGTTCTCGGATTGGCTACTTTCAAACCTCCCGCCTCTAAGTACAAATGACAGGCCACACCCTCTCGTGGTCGTGCTGTTTGTTTATGTTTGGGACAACACTGATCAAATACAAACATATTTTCTGTTCTTCCTTTATAGTCAGGTTTGACTAAATCAAGATTTCAATTAACTATAAATAATTACAAAATCTAGGATTACTATTTCAGCGGCCAAAGGATCCCTGCTGGCTGTTTTTTTTTGGCAAGTGGACTATTCTCATCCTACAACTATATGATTAATGTAAGTGTAGATGCAAGGCACGCATAGCTACTAAAATAGCAACCCTGTGTAAGAGAAATTATAAAGTTGACTTTAGATCCAATACATTTTATTCAAACTGTAAAACCCAGCACTGAACCAGAGCACAGTCCATCTGATGTGTCCATGGCACTGAGACAAATCACAATGTGCTGTGGATGAGGGCCATTGGATTTGAGGGACTCTTAGAGGCTTCCCTGCCTGGCCAGAGGTCTGGTGGGGTGTTGGAACACTGGGAGGCCTATTCTATTTTTAATGTAGCAGAAAAAAAAAAAAGAGTATAGGAGATTAAATATGGACGCTGGGTTGGCCAGTCAAGCAGATACCGGATATAGTGAAGTGGATCTGAGGATTGAGGGCAGCACAGATCTTTTGACAGCTCTTTCATCATCATTTCTGTCTCTTCCAGTCTTTCTAGGTATTTTGTAGACAAAATGCCGAACACTGACAGCTCACAACTCACTCAACACCTCACTACCACAGTAGTCCCCCTGGAACAGTTCTTAGTCTTAGAACATAATCTCTAACAGGATCTTTCCCTACAGAGCTCAAAGCAAGTTAAGTAGTCAAAATATGAATATTGCTACACATCAGAGAGGAACCCTCTGGACATTCTAGGCCTTCAGAAAAGGTTTAATTTTTTCAGTAAAATAAAAAATACATGTTTGAAATTCATTTTTGATAGAGCCATTAAACATGTTGAATTTAAAGTCTGCAAATGTGACCCAATCTGCCGCAATGAGTCGGAAGTCGGCGTTCTATTTATTGAGATACGAACTGATTATGTTGAAAAACATCAAAAATAACGATTTTTCTTTTTTGGTCTTATGTGAAAGAAAATGTCTTCAAAATTAATCTCTCAAAGTTTTCATCATAGAAAAAATTGCGAAAATGTACTTAAATGGCTATTTAATCTGAGTTACAAAAGAATGTCCAGTGTTCTGTGTAGCCTAATGCTAGCGGGGTTTTTTTTCAGAATGTATCTCCTCACAAAGATCGGGTTCAACATTTGTATGTGGGATTGCTGTTTGGTATAATGTCATTGTCAAAATAATGTAAAACAACTAAAGCTTAAACTCAGTGGACGTCTCTAATTTGAGCTCTGCTGCTGGCCAGCAAGACTGTTCTTTGGCTCTAGTGATGTGTCTTCAGTCTGATTTAATGTATTTTTCTAAGTATCTAAATGTCTGTAGTAAAATTTTGTTGTTGAATACTGGGTGCATCTCTTTGAATGCTATGGATTGTTAAATATATAACAAAAACTGACACTTTAAATGCGATTTTCTCGGTTTTTCAGTTGGAAAATGGTGCTCTGCTACCTTCATTCAAACGACTGTAACTTGACAAACGTTTAAGGTACAGTTGTGACCAAGATATCATTTTTAATGATCATAAACCTCAATTTTGAATTTTGGGTCACTGTGACTCATTTTGCCAGATCGGGTCACATATGTTTAGCACATAGTAAACTACGAATACATGTTTAAAACGTCATGAAACAGGGAAAATGGAATTGTTACCAAAAGTTTTACTGGAATTTAATTGCAATTAATTAGCAGTTAACCACTTCTTGTCTGATGTCTGTTGGAAATAAACTGAATGTAGCAGCCGAGCTAGAGAGGGCAGACCCCCTGAGACCCTCTGTCTCCCAGCTTTACACGCTTCATCTAATGGGAAAGATTAATAACAGAAAGACTGAATGAACAAGTAGGTTTTCAGCATAGACTTAAACACAGTGTCTGTGCCATGAGCTCTAGACAGAGCTGTTTTTTTTTCTCATGAAGGAGGAAGTGATCTTTGTAAACTTCAGGCAAATATCAAGCTTTGAGTTTCAGATTCAGGCCAAGAAACTAGGGGACAATGACAGTTGGTAATAAACTGAATGTTAGTTGAGTTTGAAATCTGGCTCCACAGTCAAAGGATGATCTCCAGTGCCAACATTTGCCAGTTTATTGTGGTGTCCCTCACAAAATTACTTCTGTAAATGCTTTTATAATCTCATTTTAAAGCCCAAATTTTAGCAGGACAAACGCATTTTCATAGGAAAAGGCAACTGTTACACAGACAAACATGACAACGCAAAGAACCATCTAACTTCACTGGTTCTTTGCCGTTCAGAAACTAGTGGATGTGTGCCATTCTGGCCAGTTAATTTATTCCCAATTACTACCACTGTTAATTCAGTTAACTTTGCAAAAGCTCAGTTAATTTTGTATGGCATATTGTATTAAGCAGCCCTACAGAATCCAGGTACGAGCCCAAGGTGAGTGAATCAAGGGCAGCAGAAAAATGAGGAAAGGCGGTGAGGAAAAACACCCTGAAGCTGGAGGAAGAAAACTCGAAAGGAAGCAAGACTCAAAAGAGGGTCCCATCCAGGGGTGGCAGTGGCATTGTGGGTAAAAACACTTGCCTAAGAACCCGATGACCACAGCCTCGCAGGTTCCAACCCCAATGTTCTACCGTTGTGTCCTTGAGCAAGACACCTAACCCAGTTGCTCCAGGGGGACTGTCTCTGTTGCATCAGCTGAATGCCCCTTTTTTTGCAGACCTGGGCCCCAATAGTGATCAGTCATGCTAGACAAATGTGCAGTGAGACATCATGGGAGACAATAAGAAAACTGAGTTGTGCTTAAGTTAATGGGGTGTCATTTAAAACTGTGTAGAGTCCAAGCTGAGACTCCCACATACCTCGCTGTTGCAGTCGAGCTAGAGAAGGCAGAGCTGAAGGGTACGATAGACCCCCTGAGACACAGGCAACACCCCCACTCCATCGTCAACAAACCTGAGCGAATGTGAGGAGTGTTGGGACGACAGCGCCAGCATTCCAGTTTGTGCCCACCACCTCCCAGTTCTTCACCATTCATCTAATCGGAAAGATTAATAACAGAAAGACTGAATGAAAAAGTAGTTTTCAGCATAGACCTAAACACCGAGTTTGAGTATCGAATGTTAACATTTTTGATACTATTTTAGAACCTTAATTGCAAAATATGCTCTCTAATCTGGGGAGACTCCATTTGCCCCAGCCCCAGGTGGATCATCTTACTCCAGCCCCGCCATGGCTCCACCTACTCTTCTTGCCTCATACGTGCTGCTGGTTTCTAGACTGTGTTTCACTCCTACTTGTTTCTGAGCCCTGTCTGTGATCGATCACCTCTAATTTTTATTTCAGATAATAAGAGTGTAGTTTTGAGGTCATGGTACTATGTCTCATAATTCCTGATCACGGTGTAGATTTGCAGTGCACCTTAATAGCACTTTCTCACTGACCCGAGGAACCACAGTTTACTGCACCTGAGCCAAACCAGAGCCGCTCCAGGGTAGGACCAAAAGTGGGCCGCAGCCGAGCTGACTGCATCGCTCCTTTCTGATTGGTCAAAAAATGTCATGAGAGACATACTTGGAAAAAAATGGGTATACAAACTAACTGGAAAGTGGACAAAGTACAAGATCTACTGTCTTATTTTAGTGGGATTATTTTAATAATGCTAACAAATTGTTCTTTAATACTATAAGAAACGTGATGGTGATCCAGGACATCACTAACAAGTTATCTGGGTCACCGCTCACCAATTCTGAGAAAAAAAAGGTTTTCGAACTCACAATAACAAAAGTAAGTGGCTCAGACAAAAAAAAAAAAAACTCTCCTGTTGTTCGACTCCATGGACGTGATTTTTGGACAACCGGCCATGAACTGGTGGAAAGAACTGAATGAGAAACTGCGCTATCGAAGTGGACTATACTGTCATCACAGTGCAGTTTAGGTACTGCACAGTTCCTGTGTATCTGTGGAAAAGTGCCTTTAATGCCTTTAGTCATTTTTTCAGAGTTCCTCCACATTTAGCAGACTGAGAGGAGTTTTGGACACACTAAGCTGTTCACTGACCAGTGGTGGAAGTGTCCTGCACCCATAAATCTCAATCTCAGATATTTTTAGAGTCTTCTTAGAGCAAACATGATCAACACAAGCAATGTAGTACTGTTTTGGAACACAAGGGGGTGTCATAGCTCCACCACATTGAGTCTACATCCCAACTGGAGAACAGAGGACATTTCTTTTTAGTTATAATTTTTTAATTCAGTGATGTCTTTAAATTGAGACCATGCTGATGATACTGAGCTTTTATGCACAACACTGGGCAAAAATAATGTAGACTTTAATCATTTCCACATAAATATGACTATATACCAAATAAAACTAGCAACAATAAATACTAATAACATTCTACAGTAAACAGTGATGTTATGTTCAGTATATCAGTGAGTTCTTGGTGAAGTTCAGTATTACTGTAGTTTCATCAGAAACCTGGTTCGACTCGATCAGTCCTTCATTAAATTAAATCAGGAGCTGCTGATGGAGTTTCACCATCTAAACAACGGCTGGAGGAACCGAGGAGGAACCTGGAACCGAACCTGTGTTCTCCTCACCAGCTCACACAGTATCAATTCCTGATTCTTTTTTACTGCTTTCTTTTTTGCATGCATTCTGATGTTAACTTTACTAGCAGGAAGACACTGTATCACATGCAACTTGCATAGGTGCCTAAGACTTCTGTACAGTACTGTACATCACTCATGGGTTTGAAGGCTCTTACAAGTTGAGATATTTGTCTCTCACAATGGACCCAACACATAATGAACACAGTGTGCAAATGCATGGAATGACTGCCTTTTATTGTCTATGCCTTCAGAGTGAAAGTCTCTTTTTTCACAATTAAATATTTTGCCTTTTGATGCTTGCACCACACTGCAGATGTTCAAAGGCATCCGGTGAAAGCAGAAGTGTGGTGCTCACTTCCTGAGCACTGTTCTGAGGTGTTGGGGAACGTAGAGAACCTTTCGTGTTCAAATGATTTGCATTATGAACCCTAAAAAGAGACTTACTGATGTCTGTGTGAACTCAGACTCTAAAAATAAGCTATTGTTTTTCTACACTCTTTAAAAGGTGGGAATTTTTAGAGCGATTTACTGACCAGACATAAACGTCTGCGCCTATTCAAGCCTCCAGCTCAAGGTATGTTATGAGATGCCCTGCAGAATTAATAGTGTGTGTGTGTGTGTGTGTGTGTGTGTGTATACACATCATCATCATTTATGTTTTTCTCACCTTTCCTAAAGGAGGGCACTGTAATGGCGGCAGGGCAGGCAATACATCAACGTGTTCTCATGCTAGAATTAAATGGGTGTGGTTTATTTTCAAAAATAAACTTCTTAGTCAAGTTGCATGTCGTAGTCAAAAAACAGTCAAAAAATGTTTTTTTAAATTCTAACTTTAAAAGAGACATCAATATATTTTATCAATATGTTTACTTCCATTGTTTTTTACACAGTCTACATTCATTTGTCCGTGTAATTTGCATACTTTGCTCGCAATTGAGTTACATGCCAGTACCCAAATCATGGTTTATTTTTGACAAAAAACACAGTTTGGTCTTTGCACAAACTGACAAATTAAAAGTATTTCTTTTCAAGAAATGAATGATACATTTTTGAAAAAAGATCTGCTTCACAGGTTAACACTAATATGTTTGAAACCTGGTTGTGGATCAATATTATTCTAAACTGGGATGTGTACTCAGCACAGGTTGAGTTATTGATCCCATTTTTGTTTTATTGTTTAAAGAAATGAATGGAATGGGGGGAGTTTCAAGATTCAATATATTTGTCACATAAAAAATTATACATGTACAACATGTGTCAGAGTCGAGGGTGCGAGCCCACGACCCTGAAGTTCCACGGAGCACAGACCAGGCAGGCAGGCGAGGATCCATGCTCGATACTTTTATTGAACAAAAGACAAACAGAAATAGGCACGCGGGTCAATAGAAAAACTGGAACGTGAAACAGGAACAAGACAAGGCATAAAGGAGGTGCAAATAAGGCAATGGACACATAACGAAAACCAACACAAACAGGACTTAAATATACACAGGAAAAACCAAAAACACGTGACACAAGAACAGAACATCAAAATAAAAGCCTCAAAAACCCACAACAAAACAGAACCAAGAAACAGAAAAGCAGTGGCCCCTACTGGCCACTGACCGAACCGTGACAACATGCAATGAAATGTAACCCCGAGCTGGTGCAATAAATTAGAATTAGAAATTAGAACAAAGAATAGAGTGATATAATAAGTTGAATGTACACAAATATAAATAACAAAATACGCTTGCATGGGTTTCCTTTGCAGACAGAGGTGAAGTCTGTGAACCCTAACCTTTAGCAAAAAGTGTAAAGGTCTTTATTTTCCAGCTATACTGCTTGCAAGATCGACATTGAAGTTGTTCTACTCAATTTACCCCTTGAGGTGTGTTTTTACGGTACTGTCTTTTTTGTAAACTCTTTTATTCACCCTCTTATCTCTTTTCAGAGCCATCAACATCAAAAAATGGCAACCACAAGCCAAGGTTAGTCCAATCTACTGTAATAATTTAAATTGGGCTTGAAGTTATGAGCAAGTTCACGTTTACTCCCGACTCGACTGTGCATGTAGTTATAAACCTGAACCTGACCTTATACACAGCTTATGCACAGCCACACAGAGACACAAAGACAAGAACAGTATGAATATAAAGTTTATAAAAGTAAAATCGTATCAAATGAAAACTCTGAAAATGCTCTGTACCAAATACACTAGGCTATGTGCACAAAATGCTGGGATCAGTAAGAGATATCAGTAATATTAACATAAGTAGTGATATTTCACATGATAAGACTATTGCACAGGATGTTATTGGATACATTATTGAGTGGAAGTGTGCCAGGGGGAGGGTAAAATAAGTTTTAGCTTGAAAAATATTTACTTATGATCACACATAACCATTTATACACTGGTTCTTTAAAGAACTGTAAACTGTGTGTGTTTATATGTGTGTGTGTGTGTGTGTGTGTGTGTGTGTGTTTTCTTCAAACAGAATTTAAACTTGACATCCCCTGCCATCAAATTGACTCGTTTGCCAATCATGTGACAATACCATGTTACCTGTCTCCTGAAATCAGTACGGTTTCCATGGAGATCAGGTGGTTTAAGGGGACGGACTGTGTTTGCCTCTATAAGAATGGGCAGGTGACGGAGGGGAGGGGCTACAAGGGCAGAGTGAGTCTGTTCAAAGAGGAACTGGAAACAGGAAAGGTGTCCTTACAAATGAGAAACTGCAAAGAGCTGGATTCAGGAACCTACCTGTGCCAGGTCATCAGTGGCTTCAAAACAGAAGAGCTAACAATAGAAGTGACGAGTAAGTATAGCCTTGATATATCAATATTTGCAAGATAAAATAAGAAACCGTTATTAGTCCCACAAGTGGGTTTTTCATGGCAAAAAGTGGTCAGTACAGCAAAAAAAAAAAAACAGAATAAAAAAAAAATTAATATGCATGTGTGTATTGATATATATATATGTATATATATATTAGAGGTGGGCATAGATTTTTTTTTAAAAATCTGGATTTGGAATCAATCTAAATCAATCTAGATTAAAATGGCTCTTTTGAATTCTGCCAAAGGTCTGAAGACCCCCTCAAAATGATCCCAATGCCTGTTTTTATAGTGTAAACCGTAAATATGCCTCCAAATGTTCTCCCAGATCACTTTAATT
>JBBPDB010000017.1:7211557-7231207 GCA_037974465.1 Brachypetersius altus | reverse complement strand
AAGTTGTTTTTGATTGTGTCCACATGAAAGGAAATAATTATGCCCTATATTGTCGTTATATAATTGCGTGGAATGAGACTTGAGTTGAATGTTTTTAATGGGCAAAAAAATACTTAAAATACTTTAAATTTGGTTTTTTTTGGGGTTTTTTTGCTGATCCGAAAACTGATCCGATCCGTGACTTAAAACCGTGATCCGATCCGAACCGTGAATTTTTTGATCCGTTGCACCACGAATAGATGTCTGTTTCTTTCTTTTCTTTTTATTTTTTAACTGCATCTCTTATTTTGACAAGAGTTAAAGCAATTAATAGTTAAATTCCTGTATTTACATCTTATTATATGCTGACATATAGCCAGTTAGTGCTGAGGAGACTAATGTTCATGTTTTCTGTAGATCCTTAAAATTAAGTAAGGTTATATAATGTCATTTCATTCTTTTATTATTTTAAGCCTAAAGATTGAGTTAGGAACAGTAATTGCTCAATCAGGCAAAACAAATATCCAGCTGATCGAGGGCTACCAAGCTATCATGTTTCATGTTATTATTATTCTGTTTGTGTTAAAGAAGTCTATTTATCTCTGTTGTTAGTCTTCCACTCAAACAGGTGAGACAGAAGTTTAATTCCATGGACATGTCAATTAAGGAAAACCTACGTGAAGTCATTGAGGAGTCCTCCAACAAATTTGGGTGAGAGCAAAGAAGGTCCACTAATATGTCAAAGATTAATGTTGTAAAGTACTTGCAATCAAAGGCTCAGTTAAAAAGCCTTTTTTCTCATTTGTGTGTGCGTTCCAGAATGAAGGACATTCGCGTACAGACATTTAGTGCACACTTTGGCTTCAAGAACCGTTTCTTGGCCAATGATGTGGTGCATGCTGCCACAGCCCTGCTGGAGAATGTGGAGAAAGATGAGAGCGCTACCGACAACTTCATCAAAGCCCTGGATTGCCTCTCAAGGTGAGTGTAAATATTGGCAGCCATACATTATTATGTTTCTGTAGACTCATGTTTAAATGCCTTTTGCTAAATATGCATGTTATCTGTGTATTGCAGGAGTAACATAGAGAGGCTGCATTTGGGGATTGATCTGGCAAAGAAAAAACTCAAGGCCATTCAGCAGACAGTAGCAAGCTCCATTTGTACCAATCTCATTCTCTCACAAGGGCCCTTCCTTTACTGCCATTTACTGGAGGTAAGGATACACTTTTTTTCAGATTCCATTCTCTGTTCTCACACATGACCTCTAATTCTTATAATAATTAAAATAGTGCTTTTTAAGCATTATATGAAATGTCCTGTTATTACACTTATTTTTTGAATTTCAGGGAACACCAGATGTGAAGCTGTTCTCCAAGCCGTTGGCGCTCACTCTACTCTGCAAATACCTGCTTAAAGCCTTTGTCTGCTCTGTAAGCAATGCAAAAACAATACAAATTCTACATTTAGCAGTTTGTGTCTATGTTGGTGAAAGGAATAGTAAGAACTAACCCTGGATTGTCAGGTCTTGTGAGTAGTTGATTTACCAAATGCAAATGCCTCATAATGGACCAGAGTAATGCAGCATAGTAGTTTGTTTCTTTTAATATTTTTTTTTACAGTTTTGGTTCACTGAGTTGGAGGTGTTTCTAAAAACCAGTCATTCAGTAGGCTACGTTTCTTAAGAATGCGGTTTACTTTTAAAATGATGTGTACCAGTCTCTGGATGAATAAATGTGTACAGAATACAGAAAGGTTTGTGTAATATTAATGTAATTTCAAGAGTTTAATGTAAAATGAGTATTAATGCACTCTTACTATAGTTCTTCCAGCAGGAAGTGTAATAACATTTTGGCTTTTTTCTGCCTTTTTGTATTAGACCCGGAATAAGCGCTGTAAAGTGTTGCCACTCATTATGGCTGCTCCTATGGATGTGGAGAAGGGTACCGTGATAGTTTTGGGCATTCCACCAGAATCCGAGACATCCGACAAGAAAAAGTAAGTGTGTACATATCAGTGAAAGAAAGTTAGTGTAATGGTGATGCACATATAATTAAGATTTTGTTTATGCTTCTTGTCAGCTTTTTTGGCAGGGCCTTTGAAAAGGCTGCTGAGAGTACAAACTCCAGGACGCTACATGATCACTTTGATACATCCGGTGAGTAAAATGTCATATTTAAACCACCAGGTGGCAAACCTGCCTCTCTCTCACACAGACTATTTTGGCACTGAAAGTGCACTTGAACACCTGCCCTCACTTTCCACAGGGAATACAACCAGTACAGCTTGGCTTAGCCTGACCTCTTTGATTAAACGGTAGTAGTTAACATGCCTGTAGCTATTTGAATCCTCCAACTCCAGCCATTCAAGCGTTATGTGCCTCTGTCCATAGACCCAGATTAATCTTAAATTTAGATTATAAAATATTTTCAGAGGTAATGTCTATTGGCATTGCTATTGAGGTGTTGATTATACAGTCATATTAATTGAGTAATCTAGCAATTATTAATTAAATTGTTTTGTTTGAGCCCAAGAATGAAGATGGTCCACTTGTTGGAAAGTTTATAGAACTTAAGTTAAGGTGCAAGACATGGTAGACCACTGGAACTGCCAAATAAAATTAATAAAAAAAAAAACATTTATATAAAAAAAAAAAACACCAAAATCCTCAGATATTTGTTCATGACTCATTGCAAAAAAAATTTTAGATGTCAAGTATTTGTTGGTGAAAGTATAAAATGGACACCACCAAAAAATCACCCTTTTGACTGAAAAATGAGTAAATCGAAGTCGTCACTTACTTTTGCACAGTTATTTAGTTTGTGAGTTTTAATTAGTAGCAGTCACAACAATACAGACTCACAGACCTCCCTCATAACCATACTGAGACATGTTCAGACTAACCATAAGTCATGAGCGGAGACACTGGTAGAATTCTCACATGTGAAGTCAGTTTGGTGTTACATGCCATTCCTTAACCTATCAGCTCTGAAATCCCCAAGCAAGCACAGACACATGTTCCCACTGACTTACTGCAAGGTCTTGTTCAACAAGTGTGAACTTGCTTTCTAAAATATTTACTTTTTTCCCCCCTTCCTTTTAGTTATTGAGCTGAAGATGGAGGACAGAGGGAAGTTTCTTGATGCGCTCATCACTCTCCTGTCATAAGGCCCCATTGCGTGCTAGGAGCCTTCCTCAGACATGTCCCATCATCGAAATGCCGGGACATCAAGATCCTGTATGACTGTATTGAATTCCCACGTATCACTGAACCTGAATACTGGAAGAAAGCTCAAAACACGCTCACTCACTCACGCACGCACGCACAGCGCCTCCATGAATGGAATTTTACACACCTTGAGAGCAAATGTGAAATTCGCTATGCTCCCAGCCACTTTGGTGCCAAATTCATTTCAGAGCTCTGGTCTGTGAGATCTGCCCTGCTGAAGACCTTGACCACTGCCTGGGCACCCATTATTTCTCTGCAGGTGTTTTGCTCATGTGATGGCAGTCACACAGACCCTGCATGTGTATTATACTGTACAGTCGTTTGATGGTTTTGTAGCATAAATGTTTTTAATGTGTGACTATTGTGTACTCAACAATAAATGAACTTTTAATAACTTAACTTAGTGGGAAAGGCACCGTTTGGGTTTTTTGCCAGTTCCCATTTGTTCTCACAAGAGTGAGACTTTCTCTTGCACTGCACCATCAGTATGAAAAAGAGCAAGAGCCGTTCGTGAGCAAACCAAATCTTGCGTGGCAGCTCACAAAAAGCTCAATGGGAACAGCGGTAGCTCTTATAAGTAAACTTTTTTCTCTCTCAAATTACATATTGTACATTCTTACAAAGTGCAGTTCTTAACATTACATTTTGCCTGTGGAAAAGATGGTGCCTTTGCAGAATCTCTGCTCTGATAATTATGTGAACTGGTGGGAACCATTGCATTATAATACAAACAACTGTTCTGCTGACACACAAATATTTTTGTGAAACATAAGTGGGCCCTTTAGTTAACCTCACATCCAGCTTGAACTCGAATGCAAAGCGAAAGAAAGCGTTTTGATAAAGACTGAATAGCTGGTGCTGTTGAAATAGTTAAACTATCGTTTTATTTACATTTTAATAGTGCTGGTGAGCCAGCTCTCGTACCCTCCCCATCCTCCTAAATGCCTTTTTGACAGCCCTTTTTTTTTTTTTTTTAATGTGATTCATTGACTTACACTTTAAGGCAGCTCTGCATACAGTCCAGCACTCTGAAGTGCATGTTTGAATGTGATACATTGACTTAGACTTGAATTTGACTTTTTGTTTGTTTTTGTTTTGTTTTTTTAAAGCAAACTATAGAAATGGAGCACCAAATTAGCTTCATATATACACTGAGGAAAGCGCCTGCCCCCACCCTACTAATGACTGGGTGGAGGTGTTTATGTTGTAGGTTATTATCGTGGAACGAGCCAAATAACCGTTTATTCTTTCTCTACGGGTGGTAAGAGCTCCCATCGCTCACCCGTTCTTCCTGCTGTCTCTCTCTCTCGCTCTCACACACTTTCTCACATTCTCTGTCTTTGGCATTCTCTGAAGTAAACTATGTATTCTTTAAACATCTTGATGCAGTAACGAGAAAACCGAGCTGTTTCTCTAGTTTGCACTGTGACCAATGTCAGGAAGGTGAGAAGGATTTAAATGGGACGAATTCTACTGGGTTTGAATTTGGAAGACAGGAGTAATGCATGGTACTGTAAGAGCATTAACATAAAATCAGAATGAGTTAATATACACTATACGTTTGCTGTTGTATTTCTTGCTGCTACTTTAGACGTGAGGCTGCTGGTGGTAAAATGGTTAGGGAGTTGCCCCTGTGATCAGAAGGTTGAGGGTTTGAATCCCAGGACTGCTAGTGGCAGCACTGAGCTCCCCCATCATCAGTCCTTCATACCAAATATGTGGTATTTGTATATATTTTTTTTTTTTTTTTTTTTGAACGTATTTATATGTACACATCAGTCTGAAAGGATTTTCTTGGGGTGTTTTTCATCTCACATGTTTTCTGGTCAGCATCTGCGCTCAGATTCACGTGATTTCCAGTAAAGGACCACAGGTCTCTGTAGACTGTCTAATCTCCCAGAATGAATCATGGTAATAAGTCCAGCGAAAAGCTGCAGTTTCTCTTTCTCACTCTCCAACGTACGGCAAAGGATTTATTTCCCTAGTCGCCTTGTATACACACACAAACACGCTCGAGGGGATTAGATGTTGAACTGTGGCTTTTCTTTTGTGATGATTCATTCCTTTTGAGGTCTGTTTACTTTTGTTTGTAGCATTTGCGGGGCTGAGGAGCAGCTGAGTTACACTCCTCAAAGTAAAGGTGCCAAAAAGGGCCCTTTAGAGCAATGCCATAGATGAACCACTTTTGGTTCCCTAAAGAACCCTTCAGTAGAGGCTTCGTTATGAGAGAATGTGAGAGAATCTTTAACATTTAAAGAACCTCCACAGGTTCTATACAAACAGATGCTTTTTTCCTTTTACAGTGCTGTGTAAATTTGTCATTTTTCATAATCAACAATGCATAATACATATACTGAACACAAACTCTTCCCAGATATATTGTATACTTCCTGTAAACACCTCCAAAGTTCAGTCTTAGATGTTGGTTGTGCTGCCAAATGCGACAGTGGAGCAGAATCCCTCTCTACTGACAAAAGCCTCAGAGAGCATCTCCATCTTCTTGCACTACTCCTGTATACAGATTTTAGCAGTTAGAACTCTGCTCTGGTCCTGAAACTCGTATGTTTCCTCAAAGTATAAGTCGCTTTGCATAAAAGTGGCTGCTGAATGAATGTCTTCTTCCTCTGCAGTTTTGATGTTCTTTTGTGTCAGTTTCCTTTTGTTAGTAAAGTCAAGAACAGCTACACGTCTTTTCAGACCCACAGCAGTAAGCCGTCTTCTCACAGTCCAAGTAATGAAAATGACACCTGGATTTTTATCAGATCTAAAGTGAAAGCAGAGCTTGACTTTCTCCTCTGTTTCCAAGGACTAAAGCTCAAAGTCCTGTTTATTAGATGGGGACCGATTTAGTGGCCTACCAAGTGTTGTACTGTTTTTAGGGGATTTTCTCTCTCTATCTTTTTATCAATAATCAAAGTCCAAAGAGCTCTCCTTTGGCCCGTTTAGAGACTTATGAGAAGAAAATGTGTGAGTACCTGGTAACTGGTTGGGTCTGAAGTGAAAAGAGGTTAAGGTGGCAGTAGAAGGGGCAAGAGCAGACTGGGTGAATTAAATGCTGAATAATTTGATATTATAAATAGATGCTTTTGTGTCATTTTCTGTTAAATATATCCACTGCTTGCTTTCTGACACTGAAAGGCTGCTGGCTTGCCATTAATGGCTTTAAATAAAAAAAGATGGTCTCCAACTTTCGCACAGTACTGTATGTTTAGCAGACTTTGTTTAACAATGTGCAAGCTGGAGTATTATTTTGACCACTTTTTATTTAGCGTGGTTAACTTTTTTCTCTGTTGCTCTTGACTTTGGAGCATAGCTTTTCTTTTCCAGACTCAAGCAATTGGTAACTTGCCGTCCAGTTGTTTTTCTCCTTTCCCTTTCATGCAGTCCTTGAGTGGTCTGCTATCATCTATAGGATTAGCTGGACTGGATGATCAGGGACAATAGAAGTCATCGCTGCGAGGCAGCCTCACACTGGGTTGCCTGTGTTGTGCGGAGCAGCCGCCCTTGACTTGGCCTCATCTGCTCCTATCTGGGCGTAGGAAAGAAAAATAAAAACAAAAAGGCCTTATTAATATCCTTTTAGATTCTCTTGGACAACAATGCGATCAGATGGGAAGACAAAAGGGACATTTGCTGAAGTCTCCTGCTGCTCAGATATTTTTCCCCAGTCTCACATGAGGCCCCTCTTGAGTCTTAGTAGTGGACTATAGCCTGAACTTGACCGTTTCTTATCCAAGTTTAAGACTCTTCTCATTTTTTATGCTGTAATTATTGTCGTTTTTACTAGAAGGGTTTCATGTCTTCTTTTGGTTTACTGTTTTGTCTCCCAAGGCACTTTAGGAGGATCACTATTAAAAGTCACCTGTGCCAAGAAATATCAACTTTAGTGCAATTAAATACATTTTCCTCTTAGTAATGCAAGAGGGTGGTTTGAGTGCAGCCTGTCGCAAAACATTTAACGGTTTGAGAAAGTTCAGCCCTTCTTGGCGAAAGAGAACATCTCAGATTGAACTAAATGCTCTCCAGACTGATTTATGTGAATGTACAGCTTGCACAGATGTGAAGAATGCAGGAATACTGGGGGGAATGGGGCGGCGTTCCAAAAGTGCACTTTATGTTGGAAATTAACTCTTCGCCCTCAAAACTATTATGAAATCGAGAAGGCCGGTCTTTGCTCTCTGATATTTGGTAAACAGCAGTGACCTCCCCCACAGATCACACAGTTGTATGTAAGTTGTTAATTTTGGTGTTACAATGTCACTTCTTCACATTGTAATGTACAGTTATGGCTGATTAGCTCAAATCAACATATTATTAAAATAAATCATAAAATGAGCTCTGTGCAGACGTTAAGGCACATTTCATATTTTATTTGTTTGTTTTTTTCACATCTAATTCAGTTAATAAGCAGAAACTGTGACATTAAAGTTTGTTCCTTAAAGTCTTTAGTTAAAAAACAGTGAACCTGAGTTTTGTTTGTAATGCTGATGGTGGTAAAATACTGGTAAATGTGAAACTACTTCTGCTTTGAATAATGTGCTTTGAAAATCTTTCCATTGAATAAAATAATGGAAGAAATAAAAGAATCCATAGAAAATTGATAAATAAAACTGAAGTGCAAATGTTTAAAAGAAGGTGGGGGAGAATAGTGCCGTTTTAGCAACTTTTTAAAGTGACAGTTGGTGCAGATCTTATACTGGTGGGCAGTTTTGGAATAAAATATGGAATAATAGAATGTTATGAAATGTTATGGAATAAAACAATTTGAATAGAACATTATTGAATGATAGAACATTATGGAATAGAACTTGGAATATTTGGCTCTCTCTTTGTCAAAGGCTTTCAATAAATAGGTTTTAGACCATATCTCAAATTTTTATAACACACCCTGCAAGCATAATTTTAGCACTGAGGGAGCTTTTAGAGGCTCTCCAGACATCTGGGTTCTGCCACTGTGAACAGCTCTCTAGATAAGGGCATTTCACACTAAACTACTCAAAATGACTTTATTGGCATTTTAAACATACATTTATGTGGAAAACATTCTTAGAATTCCCTTTTAAGCACTGTGTCATTAGTGACGGTGTGAGGGTTCATGTCAGTGTGCAGGGGTGATTTAATTAAAACAAGTGAGAATGCAAACCCAGCTTCCAGTGGAGTGTGTAAGAACTGGGCGTCTTGGTTCTGTTCTTGCTTCAGTCAAGTGGATGTTGCCCCATCTGTATTAATGGGGTGGCAGAAGGCAGAGTGTCTGTAGCAGAATGAAGCCATCTTCATATAAACTCTTTCTCTGCTGCACGGTTCAGATGGCGTTGTTTCTCAGTGGGGGGCTTAAGGCCGTGACAAATCTCATACACTTTCAAAAGCCGTTCCAGCATTCCATGTTCCACGCTGAACATGGTGGATTTCATCTCTAACTGGTGAGTTTCTGCTGTGGCTGCATGTCAGAGTCAGCTTATCAAATTCTCCTTTGGTTCTTGAAATAGACTTAGCTCGTATCTTTGCCACAGCTTGGCCACTTCTTGGGTCAGTTTTTCATTATTCAGAATTGGAAAACTTAGAAACTTCATTTATACAACGACTGCACGGATGCACAGAGACACAAAGGCAAGAACAATATACAACAATAAAACTCATAAGTCTAAATTAAATTCTCAAAAAATATATGTTCCTCATAAAGCTAATTCTACATTTAGGATTATTAAGTTGTTTTACTTTTTAGCCATTTTGATACAAGGATTTGTTTTTTAGATTGAAGGTTTTGTTATTTAGATTCATTGCGATTTTCTCACTACCAGTAATTGAGTGTGAATTAATGAACAAACACTGACAGGTTCTTCATATATTTTGAAGTACAAGTCAATCAAACATTCATTAAGCAGAATTTCTTATTGCCACCACATAATGTTCGTAACTCACTCAGGTAGAATGCAAGAAGGACCAGGCCCTTTCTATATGAATACCTAAACTTAAAAAAAAAAATCTTCAAGATCTTCATTAATCCAAGTTCAAGTTTATTTATACAGCATGTTATCATACACAAAAGGCAATTCAATGTGCTTTAAAGGAATAGAATAAAATAATAAGAAAAAAATACAATACTGGAAGAAATAATAGAAATAAATTAATGCATAGAAAATTGATCTGAAAGTGCAATACAAGTGCAAATGTTTAAAAGAAGGTGGGGGAGAATAGTACCGTTTTAGCAGCTTTTTAAAGGTACAATTGCTGCAGATGAATAAAATATGGAATAATAGAACATTATGGAATAAAACAAGCATGTATTCATAAGTATAAGGAAGGTCTGAATACTTGTTTCCTCTCACTGTAGTTTGCTAATATAAATCTGGCAGTAAGCAAGAGGGTTGAATCAGGTGTATGTGTCTCCAGGACTGGAAATGAACAATCCTGTTCTATTACGTTTTTTCTGTTAAAAGACTTCTGTAGGCTTCCACAGCATTTCAGCATATAATGTTCTACATTCTGATGCAGCCTGAATTGTCTGGCAAAGCAAATTCCACATTGACACAGGTGCACCTGTTGCTTACACAAGTGTTCAGTCACATACACAGCTTGTATAATCTCCATAGCGAAGCAAATACCACTCTCTAGAGTGATGGAGCTCCATGCAGCTCCTTTGGGATGATTTGAAGTGGTGTCTGTGATCCAGAATGAGTAATCAGTTCCTGACCTCACTAATGGTTGTTCTTGCAGACAAGTTGGTGGTGAGCGGAACACCCTATTTATACTCTTGAATTCAGAAGAACTGTCTGCTGAGACTGCAAACATTTGGACTTATAATGTATTGTTCTCATGGAGTAACTTTCAATGCTTTCTCTTTTTTTGTACAAAAACGTATATCAGAATGAAGTATATGAATTCATGTAGTGTATCATGAAAGCTTCTGAGAACCCTTTACACCAGCTACTGGAAAAGTGATTGCAATTAGTGAGATCCAGGTACTGATGTCATCCCTAAGCTACTGGAGGACATTCCATCACTCCAGAAAATGCAGCTCCACTGCACCACAGCCCAGTGGGGGGTTTTATATCCCCCTCTAGCTGATTCCTGGCGGTGGGCACGGTGACCTTAGTCTCATGTGCAGCTGCTCCCATTCTACTGGTCAGTGCTTTTCTTTGGAGATAATACAGGCCCTGTGTGTGCAATCAAACACCTGTCTCTGCAGTGGGTGGGCCTTTAAGTAACTGAATTCACCATTTAGAAAAGCTGCCCGGATACTTTTGGATATATAGTGTATATTAGAGTGCAGAAAAATAATCAGACTTACTTCTGCAAAGGTCAGCAGGGCAGGAAGCAGGAAGGAAGTCCATGGGGTGGAGCAGGAAAAAGTAAGTGTATGTGTGTGTGGTTGTGGGTGTGTGTGTATGTCACATTAGGCAACATTATGATTTCCACATTAAAGGCAATTATGGCTTGTACTGTGTTATCTCCTAAGAAAAGCACTGACAAGAACAATTGGATGCTCTGGAGCAGCTGCACATGAGCCTACGGTCACCTAACCCACTGCCAGGCATCAGCTAGAGGGGATATACTGCCCCCACCCCCCTTGTTGATGATATCAGAACCTGACCTCAGTAATGCTCTCGTGGCTGAACGCAATCAGTTCTCACAGCAATGTTACAATATCTGGTGTAAAGCTTTCTCAAAAGCTTTAGTGATTCGCTACATAAATTCATATGTCATACTTCATTCTATTATACACTTTTGGTCATAAAGGAACCTTTGAAAGCGACTCCATGAGAATAATACAGTATAAGTCTGAAGTCATCTGCTTATCATACACTTTTTTTGTATTTGGTATTAACAGGGTGTTTGTCCCTCCACCCTCTTTGCCACTCTTTGATTGCATTTAACCACACAAGAATTAGTGAGGTCATGGGCCAATGTTTGATCATTAGTTTTGGATCACAAACACCACTCCATCTCATCCCAAAGGAACTAAGGAGCTCCATCATTTCACTACTCCACAAACCACAGACTTGTGTGATCAATGGGTGCAATTTAAAGTATTGGATTTGATTAGATTTGATTAGATTAGATTAGATTAGATTAGATTAGACACAACTTCCTTGTCATCGCACCATGTACAGGAAGAAACCCAATGAAACAACTTTTGCATCCAACAAGAAGTGCTGAAGAATGGTGTATTTTATAAGAAAAGTGCAGATAAAGAGGAATAAATACAGCAGCACAACAATACACTATGTACAGATGCATTATGAAGAGGGGTTCTTACAACAAGGTGGTGCTATGTCAGAGTTAAGAAAAATATGTAATGAACATAAGAATAAGAAAACACACAAACTGGCACATTTGAATAATGAATTAAATAAAATTAGTAGGTGAAACAATTAAATATTAGGGGGTGTCAATACCCTTGGACATATAATGTGCCACCTACATTGGGTTATTGAAGTTCACTGTTTATTTTAATGATTCTGTAGTAAAATAACTTTATTTTGGGAGTGTCATGTGCAGTCCCTGCTACCAGACAATTGGTCATGTGGTCCAGAGAGTGAGAATGCAAACTAAGCATGTTTGTAGAGTGTGAGTTGACTGGGTGTCCTATCGCCGTGGCAATCATCTCCGTGACGGGATAACAAACGGTCAACCGTGGGAAGAGGGAAATGACTTCTGACCTCCAGAGGGCAGAGGCCACCTCAGGCATCATGAGAAAGCATTGTGCAATTGTGTGTTTGTGTGTGTGTGTGTGTTTGTGTGTGTATGTGTGTGTGACGCAATGGTCACCTCACAAATGTCGTAATAAGCTAGCCACAGATTTCTGCTGAGAATAGCCCGGAAGTACAGGTTCTATCAGTCAACTTGCCATGAAATCATAGTTCAAATATAGATTATATGAGTATTTGAGTTGCAAAAGGTAGCTAAATGCCGTAAATGTAAAAGTAATGAAGATACTTTTTCAATATTAAAATTTGGCAAATAATTTAAGATTTTAACTTTCAATATCTCATCATTTTTAACATTTAAAAATCCTTTGAATACCTGTTGACATTGCATTCTGCCTTTTCTGAAGAGTTTTGTGTTGATTTTTAAAAAAATACATATATCGAAAAACTTAATTACACTGTTAAAACGCAAACGTGTTTTTGGTTGACTACAATAATCATTTAGTGTGTAGAGAGTGATGACTGTACAAGAATTACAATGCTGGTTACCACTAACCAAAAAATCCAATCTACTCAATTATCCAGCTGCTTCAGGTGAAGTCAAACGGCCAATACATGGTTTGATGATGGACTATGAGTCTAAAGTTACTGTAAATACTAGAAGTCACCCAAATGTCTCAAATACCTTTTATAAAATACTTCCCCAAAACTTCAACCTGCTCAAACAGCATCCAGATCTTCATTTAAGACCCACAGACTTGTGAATGTGATTAAGAATTCCTTTACGACTGCTTTGTGAACACCAGCCCTGCTCTTGTTTGAAATAGCTTCATTTTTATAGTGCATTGTAGGTCACACTGCATTCTGAACCACACCCACAAGTCTGCGCCACCTTAATGAGGATCTGGACGTGGTTTTAGTGGATTGAGAGAAGTTTTGGTGATGTATTTTGACAGAAACTATTTGAGCTGTTTGGTTGTTTGACACTAAAATGTCTTTGACACTTAAATGTCTTTGCTGGTTCTGTGTAAACAATTTTGCCTATCTAGAACTACTCTTATGTCAATAAGAGTCTACTTGTGTAATATTAATGCAGAATTAATATTGTGCTGTAATGAATAATGTTGATGTGATGTAGAGCTTTGTGTGTGGCCATGTATTTAGCAGGATTTATGGGGATCAAATGTGTGCAAGATAACATTGTTATGTGATGTGGTGATGTTTGGCTGTTTTACAAATCATTTGAATTTGAAATAGTATAAAAACAATAATAACGGTTAATCTTTTGGTTTCTTAGGTAAAGATTTATGTGTAGCTATATCATGATATAAAAGTCACTGAAAATACCCCACAAGGACAGGACTGTGTGTGTGTGTGTGTGTGTGTGTGTAGGAGGAGTGTGCAAAAAAGATAACTATACTGTGCACACTGTAGTTTACACTGACCACAATCCATTTCTCTCTCTCTCTCTCTCTCTCTCTCCATCCTTTCCCCCCTCTCTGTCTTGGAATGTGTGTCGACGGGGCCCTCATTGTCCTCGTCCATATGACCACATTATGGGGTTCCGTCACCAGGCAACTACAGGTTCTTTGTGGTTGCCATGACGAAGGTTCTTTAATGACGTCGTGGCTGCCCCTGTGTGCCTCTGTTCACCGTGGAATGAGGGTCCTTTAAAAAAAATCCCCTCCCCCTTGGTGCCTTGCTACACATCCATGCCCAAAACACACACACACACACACACACACACACACTTACTGCCTCGTAACCTCCTCTACTTCAGGAGGGCGACTGGAACTAACAATTCCACAATGGAAGCTGAAAGAGCTCGTCTAGGCCTGGGAGACTCAGATATGCTCCATTGTGCCGAAGACTATAGTGGAGAAGCGGGGGATGCCAACACTGTCAGCGCACCCATAAAACACAGCGACTGCTTGGACTGAGAGGGAGTTGCTCTATTTATTTTACTGTATATTTGCTCCCCTCCCACATTTAAAAGCAAACTTCAGCATTTTTAACCCAAATCTCTGTCTGCTGTGTCTGTAGCATACTGTCTCTAACCCCTTATTCCGCGAAATGACAGCAAACCTCTAAGGTTGAAATACCTGCCCATTTCCTTCTATTGTACATGACAATTTGACAGTTTGACAGGCTAAATTATTATGGGAATAAATTATTTTTATACTTTCCAGTGACTGATGATGCAGATACTGCTGTCAGATTTCAAGTGGAAAAGGTCTGCCTTTTTTTAATGACTATAAAAAATAAAGGCCTTTTTCGATGTCGCTGAAAATCAATGCATTTACTTAAATTTATGTCAGTTCAGCGTTTTAGCCTCAACTGCTTTTTGAATGAGGTACAATTCAGGGCCAAAAGTCATTCTGGCAGAGTGACAAAATCAGTCCTGTTTAATTCCAATGTTTTAGGAGGATTTGGAAAGGGTCAAGTGAAATGAAATCATGATTATTTTGGCACCAAAATATAGGATATGGGCCCTTTAATCCTAATATTATATTTGAGTGATGCTGTGAGAAGAAAAAGCTGTGTTTGGAATCAAAATAAGTATGGATGGATGTCTTAAATCTTACTTAAAACCAATATTTTAAGTAATGTTTCTTCTCAACACAGAAAATGTTTTTTGGCACGTGAGCAAGGTGAGGGAGTTCAGCATCTCCGAGCTGTTTTGAGTATAACCGACGTGCCTTGAGCAGGCATATGACCAACTAAGAGCCTTAAACAATGGAGCTGTGGGTATGTCCGAAAGTGTGAGGAACAAAGCGCACTCCAGATCGAGAGAGGCATTGCCGTTGCTCTTGAATGCAAGCTAACTTTAATCCAATAATACATGTTCCTGTGTTCTTCCTCTATGTAGTTAACACTCTAATTGGCTGCCTACTGGAGTGCAACCCCACTCTAGGGCAGGAGAAAGCTTTCAGGGAGTCTAATTAAGACTCGTGATGGTCAAGCAATCACGCGAGGACAATCCGTTGGCGGGAAGGAGTGTGTGTATGAGTGTGTTTCAGAGAAGGGGGGCTCACGGGTGTTACAGGGGGGGCTGTGTCGGAAGAAAGTGAAAGACATTTCCAGAACATAAACACTTCGCAAGCAGGCGAGATACAACAGCAAGCAGGCTACAAAACTCAAGAAAAAAAACTATTTATCCACAAAGGATATTAAGGATGTTCGAAGGCTGTGGTCACTCCTGCCAGCCGGCGTGGTGTTAGGCCAAATAAACGGTCACTTTAAATGTCATAATAAATGTTTATTCAAATCAATATTCAAAAACAACAAAACACACAAAAGACCATTTTCGAAAGTTACAAAAATAAACGTTTCAGCCAAACTAGAAATTGTCTACTGCAGGCAGCTTTTGGCACTGGTGGTCTTATTAAAGGTTCAGACAAAATGATGGGTCTCCATCGTTAAAAAGGCACTAACAACAGGTGTCCTGCAGTTTAATTCCACGCTGGAGAGAACTCTTGCCTCTTAGCCAGCTGCATCCACGGTGGCATCCAGTGGGGAAAAAAAACAAAGTTTCTTCTTACCCTGTGCAGAATCACATTTCTGTACAGATCCCCGCAGCTAACACACCATAACTGCCCAAGACAGTTATGATAGTAATAATAAGACATGCCAATAATGGTGAACACCTCTGGTCAAACTCGCTAAAGCTTAAAACTACACATCAGTTTGGCCTACACTGAATACAACACAGCAAAATCCCCAAAGCTGAACAAACACCTAAAGTGTTGGCTTAATAAGGCTGTGTTAAAACATCTAGTTTCCAATTGCCAGGACTCCACATCCAGCACCTAACTGATATTCTTTGATAAACACTTCAGTGTTGATTGGTATCCACCTTACCTTACACTTAACTTACATTAAGAACCAGTTTCCCCAAACCTGTACTGAGCCTAAGCCTAGAATGAATGGGGATCTTAATAATGAAACCCTGCCAACACTGCATTAGTCCAGGACTAGGCTACAAAACTACCCCCCAAGAGTTAACCATTGGTTGCTCCATTCACCACTGAGGATTTTGCTGTGAAGGTACCTAAAATTAAATCTTTAATTAAAATTAAAGTCCTTCCAAAACATTTGAATAAAAAATCAGATATCTTATTCGAATTGTTCGTTGCACCTTAAATGGCGCAGCAGTATATATTCAGAACGTAAATCGCTGCACTATTTAAAGTGGAACGGGGAACTCGCATAAGATGCTTCAACTTCGTCTCCAAAAAAGTCCAAGAGTGAAAAAATAGAAGGTCCACAGTCCACATGAGCTTTTCAGTAGTAGCAAAGTCCCAAACACATTTACATTTAAGAAATATACAGATGCCAAAAAAATAATAAAAAAAACATAAATGAGTTCCTAGACGTAATTCCTCTTGTCGTAGTCCCCGTTGGCCGTGGATCTCTTGGTGGGACCGTAATTGACGGAGTAGCCGGAGTTCCTCGGTGGACACGAGCAGCAGAGCATGGATCCACCCAGGAGCAGGAGCACCGTGGCGGCCCAGCCTATGTAGAGCGCGGCGCCTATCTCGCGCTTCTTGGGCGTGGGCACCTGTGGGTTGTAGAAGTCTGAGATGATGTTGTTGGCCATCCAGCAGACAGGCACGAGCACCAACACGCCACTGGCGATGTAGAGCACGCCTCCCGCGGTCACCACGCGCGCCTTGAGGCGCTCCTCTTGGATGCAGTTGGTGCACTGGGCACCGGCCACCACCACGGTGAGCCCTAGGACCCCCAGCACGGAGGACACGATGGTGAGGGCGCGCGCGGCCTGCAGGTCGGGCGTGAGCGCGAGCATGGAGTCGTGCACCTTACACTGCATCTGGCCCGTGCTCTGCACGGCGCACGACATCCACAGGCCGTCCCAGATGGTCTGCGCCACCACGATGTTTGCCTCGATGAAAGCAGTCACCTTCCACGTGGGCAGACCACACGCCACCATCTCCAGGAGCGTGCCCACCACGCACAGCGTCAGGCCCAGGATCTCCAAAGCGGCCGAAGCCATTTCGTCCTTTTACGCGTAAGGTTTAAGGGTGGATGGAGAAGGTGGAGAAACAAATCCTTGTCCCTGTAACAAAACGTATCCGCTCTAGAGAAGAAAGGAGTGTTTTTTTATAATGAAAGCGAAGAGGGAAAAAGAGAAAAGTCGATACTCAGGTATGGATCATTACCCCTTCTTCCGTTGGAGCCTTAACAGTCACACTGGATCTGGGGAAGCGGGGAGAGGAGAATAATAGCAGAGGAGCAGAAGAGAGGAGGAGGAGGAGGAGGAGGAGGAGGGGGCCTAAGCAAAAACTTTCAGCCAATCAGAGGGAGGCGCATCCTGAAGGTGGCCAATCAGAAGCGAGGGAAGCTGAGCAGTCGTAAACAATGAGGGGTGAGGGAGGGGAGAGAACGATGGGAGAGAGAGAGAGAGAGAGAGAGCGAGAGAGAAAGAGAGAGAGAGAGGCTGAGATACAGGGGGGGGAGAAGTGGAGCGACTGAGAGGCAGAGAGAGGGGAGGAGAGTGAGTAAGATAGATTGGGCAACTGTACGATAAAAAGTCAAATAAACCATAATTCTTGTTTAATTTGAGCCCATATGAATACTTCAATCACTTCAGTTGTTGAAATTAAAATTAAGCTCATGATGTGCATTCATGTCAACTCTAGTGTTGTCTTTTTACTTTGGCCATTTTTGAGTGAACCGTTTTTTTCACATTTTCCAAGAGTTTTCACACCATGCGATCCATGAATGTTTCGTTCTCCAAGCTCCTGCCAGAGGGAAAACACAGGCCCTGAGCCTGAGAGCCCAAAACACAGCTGGAATAAAAGGAGACTCTCGGCTGGGTTAATCCTTTGACCGCTCAAAAGGGGAATTCCAATGTTTTTATCTTTTACTCTACATATTTAAATAGTTAAGATAAACGAAGTCACTCAGAAAGGTCTGGTGCGAAAGGCTTTGTTCTAAAGTAAGTCACAGTGGTGGAACCAAACCAAACGTCTGAAAATTTTACTGAAAAGGTCCCTCAAAAAATGTTGCATGAAATGGTGATGAAAATGCTGCATGGTGTTTAAAACATTGTTTTGTTTTTGGCCTAAAATGTATTTTTGAACTGGGAAAGAATACACCTTTTTATTCAGTGTAACTAATATTTTACCCCTGGTCAGAAGGTTTCTCTATTTGTATTTTGGTCTATTAATATTTCAATAATTAAATGCAGAATTATAAAAAATACTCTGAATCCCCTTTTAAGTGGTATGTACTGTACATTATCTCATAAAACTGCACAGGCTGAACCTTTAAGATTGATATATGTAAATAAGCTCTCTTCTGATTGGCTGCCCTGTATTGTGCCTCATTCAAAAAGCAGTTAAGCTGAAACAGTGCTTGTCAGTGTGGAGAGGCGGGGCTTAACTACTGGAAGATTGAATAGAGGGTGGTCAGTGGTAGCTCAACTCTGAGACCACACTGAAAATCTGGGATTTTTTTTTAAAACAGCACCTTTTTTTTACCAAATAAAGCTTTAAAAAACTGAAAACTAAGAAAAGATCTGACCATTAAAATAAAGAACAAATATTTGCGATCCAGAACTAAGTCATTTATTAATTGAAACAAATCTGACCGTGTTAAGGCCTTTGAAAAAAAGGTCAGTGTGTGTCTGAGACTTCACTAAAATGTGCATACAGATGACTCTCAGGTGGATCTGATCTGATCTATTTTTGTGGAGTTTGAGTTCACTATCATTAAAGCAGAAGCTTTATTTTGAAAAAAAAAATTTTTTTTTTAAATGATTAAATTTGTTTTATTTGAAAAAACGAATGAGACATCACAAAATGTGACATCAAATGGGCTTTTTTGCAGTTCAGTTTCCATACATGGGTGGGATGGATTGGAAGGTGAATGGCACATTTTTGGAACTTAAACAATGTTCATGTACTACATCAAAAATGTCCTTTCAGCATCAGACACTTAATCTTGGACTGATTTTACTGAGGGTAGCAATTAGCTGCCTGGACCTGGTTTCAATGTATCATACTTAAACATATTAGAAATAAAATTATGGTTAAGACAGTGGATTGTCTTACAAGTTCTCTTATCTAATGCAGAGCTGTTATTTTATATGTAATAAAGATGCATTTACATGTTGGTATTACTCTTATCTCTGACACATTTACTCATTACAGTTTAATGAATTTTGTCTTCATGTTGTTTATTAGTACATGGTTTAAAGTCATGCAAAATATTAAACCCAGCTGATTTAATTAATAATTAAATGTAATCCAGTTAAATGCAGTATTAATAATTTACTTTTCTGCTCTGAACAGAACTCCAGACTAGCGCTGCTGTAACCCCTGGAATGTCGGTTGAATAATTTATTTCTTATTGACAGTAACATCAACACAACAAGACTCTACAAAAATGTGTGCACCACAGTCAGATGTTCAGTTGACTGAGTTACAGAGATCAGAACACACCATTTCTGTTTATTGGCTGAATTTGACATACTGTTAAATAAAAACAAAGTGTAGCGTGTGCACGATTTCACGCTTTAAACTAGACGTGAAATCTAAATTTTGAGGAAAATATGTGAGAAATCTAAATTTTCATTATTCAAAAATTTATTTAAAAAAACATTTCTTAACATTTCAGTGACCATTAGTGTGTAAGAAAGATCTAATACACACAGAGGAAATAATGATAATCATTTGAAACACACACACACACACACACACACACACACACACACACACACACACACACACACACATATATATCTGTATGTATATATATGTACAAAGATGT
>JBBPDB010000017.1:7175083-7203714 GCA_037974465.1 Brachypetersius altus | reverse complement strand
GCGTGTGTGTTTATAATGTGTGTGTGTGTGTGTATAATGTGTGTGTATATGTGTGTGTGTGTGTGTGTGTGTGTGTGTGTGTGTGTGCGTGCGTGCGTGTGTGTATAATGTGTGTGTGTGTATATATGTGTGTATGTGTATATATGTGTGTGTGTGTGTATATATGTGTGTGTGTGTGTATATATGTGTGTGTGTGTGTGTGTGTGTGTGTGTGTGTGTGCAGTCTTAACTACTTTTTGGACTACATGCCAGTCTAGAACTCTTAGTTAGTGCATCATTCTGGACGATCAGCACTTTGTGCCCAGTAAAGCTTTCATAAACACATTCAGTGTTTTCTGTCCTTTGCATTGGTTTAATTTGACATAATTTTTATTTGTTTCTCCATCAGCTTTAAGACGATCATCCAGTACATCGATAATCAGTTTGAGCGTTACCTGCATGATGAGAGTGGCCTGAACCGCAGACACATTGTAGACAACCGAGTTCACTGCTGCTTTTACTTCATATCACCATTTGGACATGGGTAAATCACACACACCTGTGTTGCTTTGCTGAGGAAAACATATTTTAAAGTCTTTGAATATTTGTTGGTATTTCCAAACACGTACTTAACAAATTGGACTCATGTTTAATAATTAACCATCATTTTAAGTATTTTGTTACTGCAGTTCAATGTAGGTGACTATTAGACCAGATGTTGCTGAAGAAGCTCATTAAAATACCACTTTAATTCATATAGTAACAAAGTACAGCTATCTGTTATTGTCTGTCACCATATTTAATGTAGTAAATTGATTGTACTTAATTCTTTTTTCCATTGAATAAAACAGTTTATCATAGGAAGCAGCGGAGAGGTTAATTAGATATTTAGATCAGATAATTAGATCTTTATTTGTATGTGTTATTTTTTTATAGTAATAATTGTAAACATTTTCTCTTTTCTTTTTCTTTTAAAAAGCAGTTGCTGATGATATTTGTTGTAGTTCAGGCTAAAGTTTTGCTGGTCAAAATTAACTGCCCACATAAGGAACAAACACAATATTTCAGTTATTCAGGCCAACCCTGTGGCTTTAACTGCTGTCTGCAAATATGAATGTGCCTGCTTACTTTCTGTGTGCGTGTTTGTGTGTGTGCCACTGTTCATCTAGCCTCAAGCCCCTGGATGTTGAGTTCATGAAAGCAATCCACAGCAAAGTGAACATTGTCCCTGTCATCGCTAAAGCGGACACGCTGACGCTTCGAGAGAGAGACCGTCTCAAACAGAGGGTGAGTATTTGTGTGTGTATATATGTGTGTGTGTGTATATATATGTGTGTGTGTGTGTGAGTGAGGGTGTATGTGGGTGTGCCTCACTCCCACACAGAGCAGGTGTGGAAGTGTGTATGCATGCGCTTGTGTTTGCGTAGTTGTTATTGTTAATTCTTCACGCTTTGGCCCAGAAAGGACTATAAAATGGTTCCGTAGTCCAGTGGCGTATATGAGGGCTTCAGCGTCTGCAGCGTCTCCTCGGCGGACAATAGTGAACACGTTCTGATTTTTGCAGATGCTTCCCTTTGCCCCCTGAGCACACACACCTACACAGACGCCCATGTACGCGCCTGTGGGTGTGAAGCTGGAGGCGGGCCAGGGGTCGGACTCTCGGCACGCTCTGTGCTTTCCTGCTGATGTGTCAGTGAACAGATTGGTTATGTACAGTGGAACGTGCTGCTTCACTCAGACTGCATTCTACTGTTATCAGCAGCCCCCTGGAAAACCATTAGATCACTGAAAAATGCTTTATCTAAACTGCCCGCTTGGCCTGTTATCACTAGGCCTTATTTTCCATATAGAAAATCCAATTCTACTTGACATATTTGGGGTGGTTATGATTGCTAATAGTTAAACTACACTGAACAGAAATCTTCTCAGCAATGTTACAACTGACTGGACTTTTTTTTTTACAGTGACAGTAATAGTTTATACAGAAATAAGTTTGGCTTAATTTTTTCTGGTTTTTTTTGGTTAGTGATGGTCAGCTTAGCTGCTTTACAGAATAAAGTTTATATTGCCCATCTGAGTGGTTCAGCTTTGCTAATTTAGAGGTCAGTAAGTTCAGTTCCATTGTGCGTTCAATAACTGTATTAGCTAAATGTTAGGGCTGCACGATATTAGGAAAACATGCGATATTCGATAATGTTGAGTGTTGCGATGATATCACTTGCGATAAGTAATGCAACATGTTTTTTTTTAAAGAATTTACTTAAACAAAATTTAAAAAATAATTTTAAATCTTAAATAAATGTAAACATAGGTATATTCCGCATGTCCGTAAATTTGCAATATATTGTGCAGCCTTAGTAAATATAATATTTGTTCAGCATTTCTCCTGGTATTAAGATAAAATGGTTATCAGCCTCTTACTCTGAAAAGTGTAAGGAATTCATGAAAGTATTTAAAATTACTTTTAAAACAGGGGTGTTGAACTCTGAGCAGGGAAATCTCCACAATGTCTTGGACCACAGCCCTCCAGGACTGGAGTTTGAACCCCTGTTTTAAAGGGTTTAATAAAAGATGATGCTGTATTGGATAAGGAACTAATTACTAACATAATTAACAAATACTTGACTACTGTTTCATTTGAACCACTGTTTTGTTGTTTGAGCTTAAAAAGGAGCACTGATTGGTTTGTCAATCAATAATCTGTAGTTTATTGGATTACTTGACATTGATTAATATAATTGAAAGCAATGGCTGTAAAATAATGTCATTGGTTTCCACTTAAGTATTTTTGAATGCAGGGATGTTTTATTTAATTTTTTTTTCAAAAACTCAATTAGTCATCAAATTAATTCTTAGGTTACTTGAATGCCCATAATTGCTAGTGAAAGTGCTTAGTGTTTTGATGTTGCAAGGCTGAACTGTACGGTTTTGATATTAACTAGATTTCAGTGGTTGGCTGAACTGACAGCTTGTATTTGGTAGGAGAGAATTAGGTGTGTGTGTGTGTGTGTGTGTGTGTGGGTGTGGTTTTTTGTGTGTGTGTGTGTTTGTGTGTGCGTGCGTGCGTGCGTGCACAATATGTTTTAGAAAGAATGTAAATAGGATTTCCTCTCTCTCAAATCTCTCCCTCTCTTGTCTAATGCAAAGACTTGTTCTAGTGTGTGATCTCACCATGTGAAACAGCATCTGTTGGCTCAAAATAGAAAAGAATACTGTAAGCCTCTGTGGGTGATCTGAGGTGTACTTGGGAACGGATATTTAAGAAGGAATGTAGTATTTGTTTGAGAATAGAACATAGAAGCTATTATCAGTATATTCCTGCTGTTGTGGCATAACTGCTTGTTCAAGTGTGTGTGTGTGTGTGTGCTGCACACAAGATTTCGGTCAAGCACTAGTATTGGAATTGTACTGCCACATATTGCAGTTGTCATACACCTTGCAATATAGAGTACTTTGCAAAAGGCTTAGGCACCTATGTGAATTGTTAAAAACCCTTTATTCTCAGTGTGTGTAATTTTAACATTAGAATAAATGCAAACTAACAAGAAAACAGTAAAAACGTATCAAAATTTGTTTTGTGTGTAAAAAAGTAATTGATATTTTGTGAGCTGGTGCGGAGAACACGGGTTCGGTTCCAGATTTCTCCTCGCTTTCTCCAGCCGTGGTGTGGACTTGTGAAACTCCATCAGCAGCTCCTGATTTAATTTAATGAACAAGTTGATATGTGGTACATAAAATCTAGATTTACTGTATATTTATATTTTCAGATTTGTTTAGTGTACTTAGTGATACTGATGTGGAAACAACACTCACTGCTCTGTTTTCTAAATATTATTTTTGCCGGGGCCTAGAACTTTTGCATAGTACATTATATTTAAAGTGCTCTGCCGATTCAGTGCTTTAAGTAAAAAGGCCTAAAAACATAATTGGGCGCTCTCAAAACTACTACTATGATAATGATTAAAGGGACGTTTCTTAAATGGGTGAGCTGTGAACAGAGTCATTCAGATTGGCTTGAATTGAAATCCTTCATTCTTGAGGAACCTGCTGAGACCCAGTTATTCACAGCTGTGTTGATGGGAACAAGATGTCTGAAGTGTTTAATGCCTCTTAATTCTCCCTCACACATAATTATTATATGACATGGTAACATTCACTGCCTGTTATCTGAGATTCTTTGGCAGGGTGCTGTAAGAAGCAGTAATCCCCCGATATTTTATTTCGTGTTTCTGGATAGTAAATAAAATGATTATATGTGCTGTAGATGTCGATCCCTGGTTCCCATCACCACGGATGTGCGGAACTCTGAGTCTACAGTGAAGCATTTCGTGTCAAAACACTCTTGAGTTTGTTTATATCTCAATGTTTGAACTATGCAGAAATGTAAAACAAATGGTGGAATTTAGGAATGCATGATAATGTCTGAATTGGCAGATATTTACTTTGAAAAAATGTTTAGATTTGACCAATATTAATAATGCATTTATGCAGGTTATACTGAGAAACCATGATGAAATGCTTTCATTTTTCTAATTTTACCTCATTTCAAAGGTTATAGAAATATATTTGAGTAGTATTCAGGTCATGTGTTTCTAATTCAGATAGATGATTTCTGCAATTTGTTTCCAAATATTTTTGCACAGGCCTCATTATCAGCATCACAGCATCAGCAAATATCGATTGTTGGAGTCCCACATCGTTACATCTCTAGTAGACTAACAAACAATGTAGTGTGTGTGTGTGTGTGTGTGTGTGTGTGTGTGTGTGTTGGTTTAATCCCCCATTCATTCTCATGTGAATCAGTAGATTGTCCATCGTTAGTTGTCTTGCATGAAGAAAGACCTAATAAGCTTTAATCAATCAAGAAGCAGCTGCTGGATTAACCCCCTCTTACGTTTGCATTCCCCCCCAAACACCTGTTGTTCATTATAATCACACATACACACTACATTAACTACGAAAATGTGTGTTCTGGCACCCTGTTCTACAGCCTTGCTGAGGATCGTTTGACTCTATCAAATGTCCTTGACTTGGTGCGTGTGCAAGTGCGCACGTTTTGCCTCATTAGTCTGTGGTGTTTTTGGTGGAGAGTCAGATATGGCCAAAGCAATTTGGTTGTCTTCCTGCAATCAATATGCATTTCCTGCCAGTGATGTCCTGAGGTGGGCTTAGCAGAGCTCACGCTGACCTTTATGCACAGTTAACCAGAGTGCCAAGAATGAGGTCAGACCTCAAATGTCCCCAGGAGCTCGACTATGGGATGCTAAGGTGGGGTTGTTGCAGTGAGGTTGATTTAACTATTATCTATTGTGTACTATGATGTTCTACACTGATATGTACGATTATTCAGTTACTTTTAATATGATGTTAAACCGTGACATACTGGTGTGGGATTAAAGATAAGCCCAATGCAATTTGTGTGTTTTCCTGCAATCACTGCATGCATTTCCTGCCGATCCCAACGTCAGGGCGGCTTGTAGGAGCCAAACTGCCCAGGCCGACTACAGGACACACACGTTGTGTTGATTGCTTGTTTTTGCGAGTGACCAGTTGACCTGTTTTTCAGCGATTCTAATGGGATTTTCTTCCTGGATGGGTCTTTATGTTCAAAGACATCAAGGAGCTCGTCTGTTGACTGGATGCCCCAAGTGTATATGTGGCAGCACGGTAACACTAAGTGCCTTTATTTTTAGTAGTTCCTGTTATTTTCTTGTTTCCTCGATTGCTTTTTGGTCTTCCTGCAGGTGGTTGTCTTTAATGGATCCCACACATTCTTGCCTGACAGAATCACTTTATTTCAGTTTTATCCCTTTTGTTTTTCTGCAGGAAAGGTGGAATGTGTGCAGGGCTAAAAATCATACCAGCTCCGTACCCCAGGTAGCGTTATGTAATCTAATTTGTGAGCTTGAAAAAAAGGCTGGAGAACAAATTCTCATACTGGCCATCAGAAATATTCTGATTAAACTGATGCTCTGTTCTCCCTACGATGGCGATTAAATGCAATGAGATGCACTGATTGTTTTCATTTTTTGAAGATTTTTATTGGGAATGAAAATTAGAAATGGTGTGGAACCATTAAAGAGAGCTGTAATCCACCACTAAACATGCCAGGTGTGAAACCATTTCCCAGCTTCCACATGGGCCATTATATACGTGCCATATCACTCATTATGCCAAGTATAAAGAGGGCATTAAGCTTGATGGAACACATCAAGCAAGAACACATCGCACAGAAGCCTAGTTTAAAAACTACATAGCAATAAGTAACCTGTATGCAAATGAAACAATGCACTAGTGATTAAAAAAATATATACTTGAATAACTACGCAAGTCCAAACATGAGAAATATTGCACAGAAAATATTGCATTAAATTATATGGTTCGAAATGTGACATCCTGCTGGACACACAAAATACTGCAGAAGAACAGAAGTAGAACGGAAAGTCTCGCTGCTGCCTGTAACCAGTTTTTCAAAGAAGTACAAAAAAAAATAATGAAATTATTGTCTGGATGACTGCCTGTTCTTTGGAAAACTGCATGAATGAATTTTCTTACATTTATTATATGAAAACAGTTTGTTTAATGACTTTTTTTTCAGTTGTCTTACTGAACCCAGTGTATCCTAAATTAAATTTTTCGCCAGGAGCTTTTAGCAGGCGGTTAAAATGCCGTGTTTAGTTTGAAGTGGGACTGTTTGAGTTGTGCACAGAGCAGGGACCTAAAAACCTATTGATAAACAGGTACACTGCTGGCCTAGTTTCACTGAGCTGCGTGGCCAACTGCTGGCAGCAAGCACTGCTTTTGTTTGCCAGGTTGAGCAGGGCAGTGGAAGGCCAAACCAGTGAGTCCTTTCCTTCTCCTTGGGGTGATGTCTGTGTGACTGCAGCGTTTTCCAAAATCTTGAGAGCCCTAGCGAGTATGACAAATGACCCATTGTGCTTGTGTAGTCTGTCTGATATTTATCTTTTTATTCTTTTTCCGTAAACCCTACTTTCTCACCATGCACAGCAAGCCCTCTCTTTGGTCTTGCGCGCTCTCTCTCTGAGGAACGTGCTGTCCCATTCTATCTCTCCCTACCCCCCTCGCTTCATGAAAGGGGAAGCAGCCTGTCCAGAACAATATGGTTTTCCTGAAATGTGGCTGAGCGATTGCGGGGAGGACCTGGTCAGCACTGCGCCCGACTCTTATCGGAGAGCAGCCAAACCTAACGTCAGTTTCCCTGACTGAGGTCACAGCAGCCTGAAGCTCATAAAGCACTCGGGGGATGTTTCACTAGCACTTGGCCTTCATTTGTATCCTGCTTTAAGAGTGATATATATGTTGAAGTTCTGTGGATGGTGTGATACACACGCGCACACGCACATATATAGTGTAGTATAGCCTTGGACAGGGCTGCATTTTTCAGAGCTTTGCAGTGTAATCCTTATTACTGTGTAGTAAAATATGTGAGTATGTTTGAATTAGGGCTGCACGATATAACGAAAACATGCGACAATGTAGTTGAGTGTTGCGATGGCGATATGACATGTGATAAGTAAAACTTAGCCTTTATAGTGTTAATGTTTTTCTGCTTTGGATTTTCTGGTAACAGACTCCAGACGCTGACTAGTCTATGCAGGAAGAGAAGAATTTACTTAAAGAATTTACTTAAACAGAGCATTTTAATGCCTCCCATAAAACATTTGAACCATTGAACACTGTTAAAAATCTGAAAATAATACTTTTAAACCTTAAATAAATGTAAACATAATTTAAATTATAATAAGTCTTTGCCAGAAAAAAATTGCAAAAGGAACAATCTATAACAGCAGCACAGAAGATGAAGAAACTGGATATTACGCATGTTGATATTACAATGACTGTAAATTTGCAATATATTGTGCAGCCCTAGTTTGAATATAGTCTTAACTCAAGAGTCACACTGTTTACTGCTGAGGGCTATTCATCACTGATTGGTGTTTGTAGCCTGTAATCTGTTGTAAGTAACATCACATTAATGTGTGCCACTTAATGTGTGTCATGAGTACATTCGTGGACGAACAAAAATGTGCCTGCAGTTGAGACACAAGTTGGTTTTATCTTTCCTGTTTAATTTGCACAGCAGTAAATGATCCTTCTGTAATTTAGCATTTTTTGCTTAAAGGAGAGGTGAGAATTTAGCGGTTGTCCCAGTACTTCAGTCATATCATCACCAAGAACTTTCTAGAACATATTCGTGTTGATGTGCAAAAGTTTTGCCACCCTGTTCAGATGTCATTTAAGTAAAAAGTAAATGTTATTATATTTTTGTTGTATTTTCAACATATAGTCCTGCAGAAATCAGATGAACCCTCAAAGCTTAGATCAAAGTACGAACACTCTACAATCCAAAGGGCCATTTTTCCTGTAGTGTGGACCAGGCATACGACCAGGCATAACTTAGCCGCTGCATCATAGTTTATGATAAATATTCAGCCTCAATGCTGTCAAGAACACAGTACATATAGAGGTGAGGTAGCTTTTTCCCCTTAGATTTTTATTAAACTGGCTGGTGTTCAGTAAAGGTGTATTTCCCTGAACCACATTCTTTTTGTGACTGATGTATGCATGAGGGAGTATTCCAGCAAACATATAGACACTGAAATGCTTTTGTGCACATACTTGTGTCAACTAGCCTCTCTGGTAATAATGTGTTTTTCGGGGCTTTTTTTGAAGAACTGTGGTGTTTTGATAAGTAAGGTGCTATTACTGACCATGCAGAACATTGAAGGAACTCAAATCTTTGAGAAGCATTTTTGTAGCTCGTAGAGTTTTGTTGTTGTATTGTTGTTGTTGGTTTTGTTGTCCAGCTCTCTCTGCTGCTGTTAAAGCTTTCCTCCCATTGTCCTTAGACGAGAATGCCCCAGCATACCAATCTCGGACAACCCTAAACAATCCCAGAAGATTTGTGTGCATGATTTTGAGCGATAAAATATGTTTGTGAAATGTAAGTGCGGTGTTTTGGTTCGAAGGTGCCCCCCTGGCTGGGCAGTCATAGTTTGTGGTACCGTGGCGAAACTGATTGCTGCTTAACCTCCTGCACAGGAAGCATTATGTTTGTAACAGTGTCACACCTTTGAGAATTTGAGCCTAATGAGATCATGTCCTGTATATTGACAACCCGTGACCTCAACCATACCCATTGGACCCCTAAATGGAGGGTGTTTTGATGTGTGTGTGTTCATTTCTTTCATGAACAAATGTTGTTTATTTGGCTTCTCTTACAGAGTGATTGCACTCTGGCATATGGCCACTTTCTCATGGTAAAAACAACAAATACCCATTATGGACAGGACATATACACACAGACACACACACACACACACACACACAAACACACAGTGACTACAACCTGCTCTCAGAGCTGCAATTTAAGAAGTCTGGTAATGGCAGCATCTCCCAAGACACTTTGTGTTTGTTTATGGATGTGCTCATTTTTATGAGTCAAATTTTTGGTTATGAAAACATAGACTATACAACTTTCTTGAGTTTCCCAGAAGTCCTAGAAAACTACTCTGCAGTTGTAAAAGTTATGGGTGGACATGTTTTTAGATCTAGTGGCACAGGAGGATGTGGGGATAGGGAGAGGAAAAGCTTATTTGAAATATTAGCAGATCCTGGAAGCTAATGTCTCAGTCAGTGAAGAAACTGAAGGAGAAGAGAGCTTGAATATAACAAGAAGACAATGATCCAAAACATGCATTATAATCAACTCAGAAGAAATGAACAATAACTGTCCCCAGAGTTGAATAAAATGGAAAAAGGTGAGTAATCTAAAACACGCTACATGCAAAACAACCTATTGATATTTCTGAGCTTGTAGCGTTCTGCAAGAAGTGACTAATGTCTCTAAATCAAGAAGAGGAAGATTCGGAGCCTGGGATTTCAAATTAAGGTGTTCTTACTAACTACTGCCTGAAAGGTAGCTACACTTATGCCCATTTTGTGTTAAATTCAGCAAATAAATAATTGTGGATAAATTGACTAACAAACTAAGTTCACAGACTTTTTACATCTTTCTAAAGCAACAGAAGCTCATTCGTTCCTTAATCACAGCTTCTTGTGTAAGCCTGGGTCTGTACCCTCCATGCCCTTACACGCGCACACACACACACTCATCCTTGATTGGAATTTGCCGATGTGAGCATCTAGCTATGCCCCACTGTGTCGGAGACGCCAGATTAACACAACCCCAATACACGCTGTTACACTTACACACACACACAGTGCAGAGTAATTGGTCAGTCCTGTGGAGTTGCTCTCAGACTTACATAAGACCCCTGACAGTTTTTGTGTAAAAGAGAGGCTCAGGAACCAGCAGGTTTTCAGTGCAAATCCACAGCAAGCAGATCAAACTGTAAAACCTCAGAGTTTGTGTTTTTGTTTCAGTCTCCTGTAAGAAAGTCTGACCTTCATCCATGCTGGGTTCTCTGAGGCCTCTTTACTGGGTGGCTTCAGTTTTTGTACCGCCGCCAGCCCGCGATGCCTTTTCACACTCATTCTTTTTTCTTTCTGCGTTGTTGACTTCATTTCTTGTTCTGAGAACATTTGAACTTCCAAGTATTGTTCTGGGGCTTGGCAAGCTGAGCTAGAATCAATACTGTACATTTCATCTGCCTGATAAACAGAATGCGCGTTTGTAAGAGATTTATTTTGTGATTCAGCGGCATGACCACATTAAGGCAATATGAGGTTTGTTGGGGGCTCATGCTGAAACTGGTCGTAGTGTGAAATGGCTGTTTTGCACCTCATGATGAAATCCCTGTTTGTACAGTAATAATGGGGTTGTGGAGGAAGACCTATATTTATGTTGTTTTCTTGTGTATGAAAGTCAAATATAGGCTCTCCGTCCACATTATGAAGCTTTGCCAAGATTTGAGTCCTGTTTACTGTTACTGTTAGTTATGACACATAATTACCTGTTACAGCACAATACATAAGGTGTAGTGTCAGAGGGAGCAGCTCAGGTAGAGGATTATGGTCAATCCATTTATTTTTTTACCCTCAGATTCAATCCGAGTGCATTAAAGAGCAATTCTACCATTTTAATTTTGAGAGCAAAGTCATGTGAAATGGTAAAATATACTCCTCATTGTTTAGCATGGTGGCGACAGGGTCTTGATGTCCTCAACGCAGATTTAGTTCAATAACGGCAGATCCGAATTTTTATTTATCCTATAGGAAATTGTACTACGACTGCATAGAGACACAAAGAGATGTAAACATAGTAAAAAAAAAAAAAACCCTCTCTGTACTTAATACATTATACTGTACACATAAAATGCTGTGGTCAGTAAAAGAGGTGGTTAAACATTATATACTAGAAATTTGTTTTCTTTAGGAAATATTTTGTCATACAACACCCTCTGTGTATCTCTCTACCCTGAATGGCTTTTAAAAATGCACTTTAGGACAAAACTTTCTCAAAACTCTTGGAGTATAAGCTTTTACTCATCAAACAGTGTATCCATAACCATTTCATGTAATGCGTGGGGAGCTTTAAACGAGCATTTGGTCTTTCATACCAGACTACTTTGAAAAATTGTACAATTCCCCTTTAATAGTATCATGAAATATCATCAAATATTCACACAATGTTAGTGCTGGTTTACATGCAGAAACAAAATGATACATGACTTTCTTTGGATAGCAACAATTTCGTTGTCGGTGAGTTTTCATTTTGTAATGTGTTTACAATTGATTGCTGTCTGGTTTGATTGTCCTCTGAAATGATTTGGTTTCGTTATTTCAAAATTCTGTAGTGAAAACACTTCTGGTTTTGATACTTTTTTTTGTAGTTTACAGTAAATTGATATTTTTGTGGGATACTTTCATATTGTTTTAACACAGTCGCTGCTCATTACTTGGTTTTGAAGTCACTCAATTTCATAACCAAGTAAGGAGTAGAGAGGAAACTCTGTTGACTGGATTTTATCTGTATCTTTAAGTTATGTGTAAATGTGATTTAAATTTGCTGAAATGTTACTTTTCAACTATGATTTCCAGCAAGAAAACGTCCTTCAATTTTTTGCCAGTTTTATTTATACTGAAAACTACATGAAATTATGTCAGAATTGCAAACTCGTACATAATGTAAATGTAATTAAACATATCACTAAGTCATTGTGCAGTTGCAAAACTTACATTTAATAATGTATCAACACAAATTGTTGCAATATCTCGAAAAGAGTCCATGATGATGTAGCTTTGAACTAAATTGCTGTTTATTTCCTTGAGAATTTTTTGAACGGTAGCCTGAAGGGCATCAGGCTCCCACGCTCTGTCTCTCTGATTTGGTTGGCGGTGCTGATGTTTGATGATGGAGGTGATGTAGCCTTTGGCCTGCGCGTCGTCCAGTCATATCTGCCTCTTGACACGGTTCCCACAGGGCGACATTTCTCCTCAGCACTTGCACTCTGTCCAGCTCCACAAACACACGGTCACAACTCATAATGCATCCTTTCACAAACAAATCACGGGCAGAATCGGTGAGGTTCACTTCCCTTTTCAATTACAGCAGCGGAGGGACTCCTGTGCCATTGTTACAGGCCTGACTCCTGCAGACCTCTGCCAGCCGCAGACAGCCAAGCCAAACACAGGGGGTCAGGAGAGGCAGAGGACGTGCCATGCTGTACTATTGGAGCCTGAACATAAGCTGAAGACATTTACATTTATGGCATTTATCAGGCACTTTTATCCAAAGCAACTTCCATTCCCTACCTACAGGGAACAGTCTCCCTGGGACCCAGTGGTGGTGCTGAAGGTAGGATTCGAACCCACAACCTCTTGGTCCAGAGGCAAGTATCCTACCCACTGAGCTACCTCCACCCTCCACCAGAAGGATAGGTCACGGATTTTGCTTCTGTCCTTTTCCAAGAAGAGTTATTTTAACCATCCCTGCCTTTTCTTTGGTAAAATTATGACCATTCAGCAACCACAGAAAATATAGAAAACAGAAAACTTTATTGACCCCAGAGGAAATTGGTTAGAGCAACAAGATGATTTGTCGTATTGTGGTCAAGTTCCGTTAGAAATGTTCTCTGCTTATCAGCTTATTCCTGTCAGTCTGCTTACATGCATACATTATTCATAATCTGTGTTCACATGCATGAGTGATGATCCTAAATGACCATTCGAACTTCTAAGTTTTGGAAACATTTCTTCAGCTCATGCCAGAGGTGGTCATTCTGTTCCATCCACTTACAGAACTGGTTGTTCTGGCCACCTGACCCCAATTAGCACTGATTGCTGCTCCAGCTGACTGTAAAACGATGATCATGTTAATGATCCCTACCTTTACTTTGGTGAAATCACGATAGTTCAACTTCCCACTTTTAGGGGTGGAACAGTAGGTGTTACTGTAGCCCATCCAGTCTTCACTCAGGAGTAGTATGTTTATACACACACACACTCACACACACACAGATTGTGAACTTAATAGCTATCATTAAAATGACAGCTATCTCGGGCTGCAGTTCCGCTCTGGATAATCATCAGAAGAGCGGGTTCCTTCACCTGCTCTACTGACGGAGGGTTTTGTTTGGAGTTTATTCTAAACAATATTCTCGCTCTGGGCTAAACGGTCCCTGACCGCCTCAGCTTTGGCTGCAGGCTTCTTTGCACGTCTTTCCGTCCCAGGGTGGCACAGAGGCACATTATGTTTTCTGCTCTGTTTTGTTTTTCTTTTTTCCGTCCATTGTGAGGCAACATGTTTGCTTTCTTTTCCCCCCACGCTGGGAGAGCTTTCCCAACGCTTCAAGATCTTCCTACTGTATGTCCCTGCCCCAACACTGCGGACAAACAACTCTTTTTCCCCCCTTTCTTTTGTTTGTTTATTTATTTATTTATTTATTTATCTATCCCCTATGTTTTTGGGGTTTTTTTACTTTAAACTCTCTCTGCCATTTCTGTCCCTTCTTGTCTTCTGTCTTACAAACTGTCTGAATCACTCACACATTCTGTCTATATGTTGCCCAGTTTTTTCCCCCATTTGTGTGTGTGTGTTGGAAAAATAGAAAGAGAAATGGGGACTGAGAGAGAGAAAAAAAGAAAATAATTAGGTGCGAGTGAGTGAGTGAGTGAGGAAAAAAGACGGATGTCTTTCTATCATCCTGTTTCTGTCCCCATCGGAATCTCGCTCTATCTGTCATTAAATTCTCTCTCTCTCTCTCTCTCTCACTCTCTCACTCTCTCTCTTGCTCCCTCTCTCTCTCTCACTCTTGCTCTCCCACCATGTCGCCAGTCACGCTCTCTTCCAGATGATCACGTTGAGTTTATTTGAAGTTGGACCATGCAATGACACACACAAACACACACATTCATGCGGTCCGGCCGGGTATATCTCACTACCGCTCCCCTACAGCTCTTCGCTGAGAAAACAAGTCTAGTCATAACAGGAGGGGTTCTGTAAAGGCCAGGGGGTGTCGGGGGGGCTTCAGCTCTATTGAAACACTGTCCCTGCTGAGATTACATGAAAGTGCTCAGAATGTCAGGAAAAGGCTGCTGGCCGCATTTTTGGCCGCCATTCCCCAAATGGCATTGTGAACATGCCTCTTAGGAAAACAGCTTTGATGTTAGAAAAATAAATCCTCGTGTCTGTTTCCCCACAGGTGCTTCTGAACTGCTGGGGGCTTTGTTCTGAAAGGTTCTGGATTAAATATAGAGTGGCAGGATAATGTGGTGTATTGCAGGAGCGTCTAATTACAGTCTCTAAACGCTCTCTGTATACACATAAGGTTCTTAAATCATTTTTGGCGTTTATATGCATCAGTGATGCCCCAAATGACCATTTTGAGTGACGTTTTGGAAAACGTGTGGTCATGAGTTCCTACAGCTCATGCCAGAAGTGGTGATTCTGTTCTGTCTACTTATAGAACTGGCTGTTCTAGCCACATGACCCCAATCAGCCCTGATTGCTCCTCAAGCTGGTCCTGCCATCTGACCCCCCTGTTCCCTGAGGGTGTGGACGCATGTTCATTGTGTGATTTATTAATTTCCTGTGTTGGACATCAAAGAGAGCCCTCTGAATATTGTTAAGAGTTTGCTGATGTGGCCAAATGCTGAACCAGAGTCTGGATAAAATCAGTGAGGAAACTATCACATTCTTAGTCCCATCCATATCTTTATTTCTTCTCCTCTGAAGCCAAGTTTCTGCTGAAAGGAATGTTCAGAGGAGTACATTTCATCAGGATAATGTCTGCTAACACAGTCAGTTTATCCTAAATGAATAAAGAAATTAGTCTTTATTGTACTGCAGAATCAGTACAGGCCATTTTTTATGCTTTGATATTTCCCTAAATTCATAAGCGGATGTGAACTTTTCACTTCTTCACTTCTTCTTTTCACTCTGCACTTCTTCGCTTTTGCAGACTTTTGCATACGACTGTAGCAACAGCAAAAAAAATAGTTTGTCATAAAATTGCAACATCGATTGTCATACAGTCATAACACAGAGTGGCCAACATTGCAACACTGATCTGCCGATCATGTTTTTAAGTCAAATGTCAGCTAATTCTGAACATCCTTAATATCCAGTCATCTCAGTTTTTGTTTAAATATTTTTTTTGACCTGTGTTGTGTGCGCAGATCCTGGATGAGATTAGTGAACATGGCATTCGTATCTACCAGCTCCCGGACGCCGACTCAGACGAGGACGAAGAGTTCAAAGAGCAGACTCGGGTTCTGAAGGTCAGAGGTCATGCCTCCACTAGATCAGTCATATATAAACGATTTTAATATATAAACTGTGGACACACTGACATAGGCTGTGTTCTCCAGGCCAGCATCCCGTTTGCGGTGATCGGCTCCAACCAGCTGATTGAGGTGAAGGGGAAGAAGATTCGAGGGCGCCTCTACCCCTGGGGTGTCGTGGAGGTGGAGAACCCTGAACACAACGACTTCCTGAAGCTGCGTACCATGCTGGTGTGAGTGTCTGAACTCTCGTGGAGTTAATGAGTGCCTCTTGCTCTAGCTCATTATCAGTGTTCTTGCATTGGTGCTGTGGTGCCCTCTACTGGACGTGTTAATAACACGGGTCCTGTTTTGTGTGTGTAATTCAGAAGATGCTGTGAAGAATGACTGGTAAAATAAGTGTTAAATCTGTTTGTAGAACCCACATGCAAGACCTTCAGGAGGTGACTCAGGACCTGCACTACGAGAACTTCCGCTCAGAGAGACTGAAGAGAGCTGGCAGGTAAGTGCACAATTTTTTTTTAATGGTCTAAGATTTTTAAAAATGGTCTACTAAGCATTTTAGAGCCAAATTGGCCAATGTATAATGGTTATTGTTTTTTTAACCCTATTTGCCAACAGTGCAAAAAAATATTTTTTCTTTTTGGGCCAGATTCACATTATAAAAATGTGCAAACAAGACTTGCTGCCTGTTTTACAGCTCAAATGTAATAAAATGTCCCACTGAAAGTAAGAGACAAGTAAAAATTTAGCACAGTGAGTCAAGTATAATTATGTATTGTGCAACTGTATAGACTAAGGTAGCTGGTAGCCTAGTGGTTAGGGTGTTCGTCCTGCGATCAGGAAGTCGTGGGTTCGATTCCCAACACAGCTAAACACCTCTGAGGAACCCTTGACTAGGTACCGTCCCCACACACTGCTCCCCGGGCGCCGTGTTCCTGGCTGCCCACTGCTTCACTTGGTGAATGGGTTAAATGCAGAGGAAGAACTTTGTGCTGTTCACACTGTGTGCTGTGGTGTTTTCACGTATGACAGAATGGTTACTTTCACTTTATATAAACACAAGGTGCAGATATAAATTCCCCTAATCTGTAAACACTGCCTACCACTTACAAAACACAACCCCACACCAGAGTACTCTCATCTGGAAACACAGACTATTTAGTAAGTAAATCAGCACACCTGGCTATGAGATACTCTGGCCAAAATGAAAAATGTTATGTACGTCCTACAGTGGTGCTGCAGTTGTGTAGAGAGGGAGATTTTTCATTTAAAGAATAAGAAATCCCTGTTCCGATGATGTATCATGAAGGTGGGAGGAACAACAGCTGTGTTTGGGTGGATTTCTGGAAGCAGACTGTTGATTATTTTTGTAGCTGACTAATGCAGAAAATTGTCAGATAGCCAATTAGGAAGCCAGATATTTTAATGCAATCGCGTAACTATACTAGCTTCCTTCAAATCATCATTAGAGAGGACATAAATTACTCAGATTCGTAGTACAACAGACTGAAATCCACTTGTCTTTCTACCTACCTTACCTCAGTTTGACTCACTTTTACTTTCTGAACTGAATAAAATGTGCCTGTTGACTGTTTTATACTTAATAAAGTTATGCTTGACGGATGAGTTAAGAAAAACATGGCATTTTCTGCTAAATGTAATGGACAGTTTCTATTTATCCACTGAGTTTAACATATTGGGAAAAAATAAAACAATTTTAAAAAGTGTAAGATGAACCCAAACGTTTGCACAGGCCGTTTATAAATTAATGAGAAGATGATGCTGAGGGATGCAACACTGCAGAACATTTAATAAAGCCAGGCTTCAGGCTTTACAGCCCTTTTCAGTAAGTGAGTACAGACTAAACCTGCTTGTTTGACTCTTGCAGAACGGTTGAGGATGAGGTGTTGGACAAAGACCAGATCTTGCTGGAGAAGGAGGCTGAGGTAAACCCCCCCCCACACATTTCATTGTACTGAAAATATAGGATCGGTGCATTTATGCTGCTATTACATTGCCCCCTCTCACGCCTCTGTATGTGGTGTGTGTTGTTGGTGGAGCCGGAGGTAGTTATTGTGTGAATTAACGACTCTGCGTCCTCTAGACGTGATCTTTGTGTTGTTCCTTGGCTCTGTGGGACATATAACAGAGACAGACATGGACTTGTGACACAATCAGAGCAAATGCATCTGCACAGGACATGACGCCCTCTTCCTGTCAGATAGAACATGGGCTGCCTTACCATTCTAACGGTGGAAATGCCTTATTCCCATGTGGTGCTGTGTAGTGAGAATGGAAAGTGTTGTCAGCAGTACCTGAACTGAGATTAATGATGTGATTTTATTTTGCCTTGCTGTCTTTGTGCATCATGCTTACTGTTGCAGTATATTTTGAGAACATGCTTTTGTAGGTCATCAGGTAAATGTCAGACACACACACACACACACAAGCAAGCAGATTGTGACACATCTTCTGGAATTTGGTAAACAACTTGTAATACCCACAGTAGATTATCTTGAGCACCAGACTGTACATTATGTTACAAGAACATAATAAGCAACTGGATCTGGAGAAGCTACTGGAAGTGACCACAGTCCAGACAGAGTCTTGGCTAGTCATTTGTAGTGTCAAGGTGTTGATCATAAGTGTTTGAGTCATCAGTCTGTTTACCTTGGTTAAGCCTGAGACACGTAAACACAACCTTGTGGTTAGTATGTTAAAGGACTGTCACTGCGGATTATTTTAGGGGCTTAAAAAGCCCCAAAATTCAATGATTGATCGACAGACAAATAGGGGGATGGTGACATGGATGGAAGGCAGACACTTTGTAAAAGGATAAAGTACATGACAAAAAAAACTACACATATGTGGGTGTGTCTGTCAGCCATATAAATATAAATCCCATCAATAAATCTCATATTTCACATTGTGAGATTCTTGTAATAATAATATTCTATTTGTTAAGACATGATGCTTAGTAAAAGTAAATGAACCTGCTCATAGAATATTATTTTATCTGACAAAACAAGTAGAAGAAACCTACAAAGGGGTTTCAATGAATAGAAAAGATATATATTTGATTCATCAGGCATTTAAAATGTATTATTTCATTAGATAATGTACTGCACTGCCTTAAACAGTCTTTCTTAAATCCTCTCTTTTTCTCCACAGCTGAGGCGTATGCAGCAGATGATTGCTCAAATGCAGGCTCAAATGAAGATGAAGCCTGGAGACGACTGAGAAAGATTATTGAGTGTGTGTGTCTGTGTGAGTGTTTGTGTGTCTGCTTGTCTGTCTCCATCACTGCACTCCCTCTACTCACTTTAATTATGGATTCATCGAAAGCCTATTACGGTTTATATATTTGCCGTATGTTTTGTTCATCCCAACTAAAATCATTTCAGCTTATGCCTCTGTGTCCTGCCCATGATGACTGATCTTAATCATGTTGAACATTATGCTGTTTGTCAATATTTTCTAATGTGCATGGATTAATGTTATATCGCAAATAATATATCATGCAATATGATTGCGGTTGTGTAAAAGTAAAGGGCTGAGGAGTTTGTGGGTGCTGCCCCACTTTTTGTGCTCCCCTAAAGCAGCTCACGCCACACCAGTTACCTCCAGTTCCTGAATCTTTGTTATGTCCCAGTGGCGCCTGTTCGACAGATGGTGGTTAATGGGCACTGAGAAAACAGTGATATTGTTTGGCCTCGCCCTCTGGGGGGGACTCTAGAATACAGCTACTTTTACAGTCGTACGACAAGAGCTCTCCGGTTTTACAGCCTGCTTCGGAGTAAAAACAAATGATCTGACATTGGCGTAGTGTGTATCTGGGTTTTGTGTGTGCTTTACTTTCTGTATCTTTAGTGAAATACAATCATGGTCTTCCTGTATTGGATGTGTAGGATAATACACCTGGCTGAAAAGGCATGTAGAGGTTAAAACACAAGAAAAAATGCAATACATGTTGTGCTCTTAAACATACACTACATCTTCAAAGGTTTGTAGACCTATTTCTTTTATTTGAGCCCACTTTGCTGCACACACTGGGAAGGTTTTTCACTCGCTGTTGTAACATTGTTGTGTGTTTTTGATGGTGTTTAGCCACATGAGCATGTGTTTAGCAAGTGGACCATAACATTAGGTACTGATATTAGGTGATTTAGTTCAAAAATACCACTTCAGCTCATTGTAAAGGTACTGAATGCTTCTCTGTGACTCCAGAGCAGCGGTTTCCAAAGAGAACACAGTTCCACGGCTCTTGTGCATCCCATTCTTGGATGTTTGTGTGTGTGCGCGCGCAACTGAAATATGCTTCAGCAATAAGTGCTCCTTTACTCATTGCAGTGGCTGTCTGGATAATATAGTGCCCCAGCAATTCCTAAACAGTGTGCTAGCAACCTGTAATATGCAGTGAGTGCCAGTAGGTGGCTGTAGCCTCACTTGCATTCAGTAAGGCAGAGAATGAAAGGAAATGTCAGTATGGGTCCAGTTTCCCAGATGATTCTCACTCTACCATTTGAGAATATACTTGGTTATGCGATGCTTGTCTCAGGGATCTAGCCCTGTATTTCTTTTTTTTTTTTCTTCTGAAGTCTTGCCTTATTTTTCATGGCTTTAACACACATTCAGCACTGTTTTCTAGGTATATTTCCATTTTGGCTCTAGCACTATAGACTGGTGTGCAGCACAGTTTGGGAGTTCCTCCACTCAAATAGACTGACTGAACCACAGATGAGTTGAATCAGCTGTGTTTGAGCAGGTAACACCCCTGAGCCAGAGGTTAAATGGCTGTAGTCTGTCATATTTACTGTAGACTGAATGTATCACAGCTGGGACATTTCAGATAAATAACACTTCAGTTGATATAAAATAGAAAGGTTTCTGTTAACTAGTGTGTCTTAAACAAAAGTGCCCGTGTGCTGTTACACACTCCTCCATTCTCGTAACCGCTCTCCGTGCCTTAAACATCTTTCGTAAACACTAGTGTCTGTATACTTTCATTTCATTACTTACTGTTGTGCCTCCTACTTTTGTTAAATGACTTAATATTGTACTGTAATCTGCATCTGCTGCATTAGCCGTGCCTGATTTAACTCTGTAGTTAGGAGCTTATGATGTTGGTTTTACTTACTATTGACAGCTTACCCTTAAACCGACTAGAAGTAAAAGAAAGGTGTCACATGACGAGGCAGGTGTGTCTGTAGAGGTTGGAAACCGTCCCTGCCTGCACATCCATGTTTGTCCAACTTGAAACAGCTTCCTCCCCTGTGCTTCATTGTACTTGTCAGCTATATATAAACACACTGATTTTGTTTTTTCACTGATATTTTGGGACGGTCTTGTTATTTTGGTCACTTCCTGTTTTTGGTTTCATTTTATTTTGTTTTTCTTGTTTTGCTGCATGTCCATGGTACATTTAGCACTCTACCCTGTTTTTAAATGCTGATGCTTTTTTGTACTTATTTTGAGTAATAAATCTTCTAAAATGTCTACATCATGTAATGCTGCTGTTTTCAGTTGTTACATTGAAGTTTTTTTCATTTAGCCTAACATTCTATTCAAATACATTCATATGTATTTTATTACAAAAATATCAGAATTTTTATTTTAATGTCATGAATTTTCCTTTACATAAAACATTAACAAAGAATGAAGCCACCATAAAGAAATCACGAGACCTGATTAGCTGTACAGAGCTGAGGTTGTTGTAACGGTCTAATCTGTATGTGTTCAGTACTAAACGTCACACCCACCATCCAGTTCATCACAAACTACTACCCTGAATTCCCCCTTACTAGCTACTTTGAGGTCTGTTTACAGTGATGGGAAACAAGCAGGGTGTGAACTGACGTTTGAGAGAACCTGAATGACTCAACAGCAACATTTTATTTTAAAAAAATCTTTAAAACTGTGAACAATGCAACATGTAAAAGATTTAAGATAATATAATGACAATAATAAAATGTTTTGTTTTCTCCGTTCCCAGTCACCCTGTGACTGAGATTTTGATCCCTCACACACTGAATACATTTTGATGAATCGCTACCAGTTATTTTACATAATGTAAGGAAGTATTCAAATACTTTGTTTTTTTGTTCTTTAATAAACTTCATACATCCTCTTCAAACTCGTCAACATGGGAAAATGGGTTCTTTAATGACTCATTTTTAATAAACTCTATTTATGTTCTCTCATTTATTAGCCTGATTAAATTGTGTTTGATCCTTAAGAGAGAAACCGCCCCATGACATGATGCTCCTGTTCTTCACTGTGGGTGTGGTGCTCTTGGGATCTCTCTCACACTTACTGTAAACACACTGAGCTGAATTATTGTGAAAGAGTTCTATTTTTTCTTTTGTCTGACCAGAGCACATTCTTCCAAAAGAAGTCTGACTCATTAAAATGCTCATGTTCGTATTTTTTGGTGGAGGATTTTAGTGTGGGAATGATTAAGTTTGCAGTGCAGTTCGTTGTCTGTTATTCTGTGTGATACTGTTGCTCCTCCTGCTTTCAGGTTGTTCTGCAGCTTCTTTGAGGTGACTGTTGGCTTCTCTTTTACCTTCCTTATCATTAGTGTGAGAGAAACCTGTGCATCCAGCTGACTTTTCAGTGATGAGAGTTGCACCATAGACATGAGTCATGCACAGGAGGCATTTGCCTGCATTGTGCCAAGTTTAACGAATGACAGAAATAATACAATAAGTGAATAATGGAACAGTAACGTGAATGGGATGTGAATCTGAGACAGTAGAGTAAGTAAATAAAGAAGTGTGACTTAGAAGTGAGAAGTGTAAGGAAACTTACAAGATGAATTAAATTGCACCAACAAAAACAGCGGATTTTGTTGCACTGCACAGGCTAGTCAAGTGAAAGGACATAAGGGTGCCTGTATTGGCAGTAAACAGTTAAAGTAAAGTGCAGGTAACTTAAAGTCAGAGTGTAGTATAAGAAGTGAATACAGTATACAGTGTTAACCAAGGACTAGACATTTCTGTGCATTCAGAGAATGTGTTGCCTGCGAATGTCACTTAATAGCTCTGTAAATATCTAGCATTTCTCTGGTGGTGCACATTCTAGTTAAAATTATGTTCAGGGGCTTTTTCTAGGATCAAATCCATGGACTGGTTAAAAGGCTAAATGCAGAGTACGAATTTAGTGATGTTCGCCCTTTGTGCTGTGGTGTGTTTAAGTATGGACACTTTAAACTTACACTTTTTAAGTGGTAGAAGGTCCCAGCATGTACAGGTAGTGTATGTATTAGTTTTGGATACATACACTACCTGTTCTTTTTCTCCCCTGCCTTTTCCTTAATGTTCTTGGATGGATAGAACATCTATGGGTGTCATTGCAATAGACAGGAATGTACAGTGCAACAGTTTAGCAGCTATGAGAGTATATATGAGCATTCATATCTGAGAGTGTATATGAGAATTTGGTCAAATAAATTATAAACCAATGTACCACACTGCACCCTGGACTCCTGATTGGCTTATGGAATGGGTAGGCGTGGTTTTGTGCACTGACGAAATCGCCCCGCCCCCTTCTGGAGTTCCCATAGGAGAGGACGAGGAGGAGAGAGATAGAGAGGAAAGAGGAGAGGAGCTCGCGAGCAACATGACAACCACCGCGCGATACAAGAGCCGGATATTTAAAACAGGTAACAGCTCACACGTGGCCTAGAGTCACCCTGTTTTCTGTCATGCCTACACTGCAGTGCCTTGGAATCCCTGATCTAATGTGTTTTCTGTCTCTGTGTTCATGTGCTCTCTGGTGGGCGTCGCCGCATCCCCGGTTCACTTGCATCCTCAAGAGGACAGCGAGGTAACGCCATGATTTTCTCCACATACCGCATATAAACGCCTGTTTTACTGTCTAAACTAACTGTCATGCCCTGAACCGTGGTCTCACACACTCCCCTAAACGCCCCTGCATGTGCTGTACTTGGACTCTAAACGTCATGTATTTTTTCTGTTTGAACGAGCCTTTCAGGATCCTCTCTTAAACCTGATTCCAATTTTCCCTTCCACCTTAAATGACACAGCAGGTGCAGTCCAGAGTCTGTGCAGACGAATGCAAAATGATGCACCATTTAAGGTGGAATAGACAAGCAAAGAAATATAAAGGAGAGATAAAATGTCATAAAGAAAAACACAACCGAATGCTGTCAATAATTGAAAGGGTAGATCTCATTTCAGCCTCATCTTCTAAAACTACCTCATTAACTGCCATTAAGTCTTCATAGACTGGTTGGTCTCTGCACATCCTGCCTGGTGTTACTCATTCAAGACCATGTCAACATACATCCTTGTTTTTCAGACTGACATAAAGCGTCAGCTGTGTCATACAGACACTGTGATGCCACTTGTTTAGGAGGCTGATGGTCCATGATCAAGTGTGAGTCTATTAGAATGAACAGCAGATATCTGCTCAGGGATGCTTCTGGGAGGTATAGGAGAACATCAGGTTGTTGAAGTGGATGGGGGTGGCAGTGTAGTGATTTTATCTCCAAGCTTGAGTGCTCTGTCTCTCCTTCTTTCGCTCTGTCTGTCTTTCGCTCTCTGTCATCCCCCTCTGTGTCTCTCTCTCTCTGTCTCTGATGGCGTCTCTATGGTTACAGAGGAGGAGGAGGATGTATGCGTTCCTCCTCCTGCCAAGACTGCATCCCTCGTGACGGCCCTTCTGCTCTGTTACAGTGGAGTTTAGAGTGTAAAAATAGGGGACGCTGCAGTCCAGTTTGACTTGGCGTGTGTGTGTGTGTGTGTGTGTATTTATATCTGCCCTGACAGTGTGAGAGAAGAGGGTTTTTTTGCTTAATAAAGTGACGCAGCAGTTTCACTCGAGCAGTGGACACTGCATGCAGGGGTGTGTTTGTCTATATGTTACAAAAAGGCAGCTTCTGTTGCTCCTGGCCTGGTTATGTAACTCTTAAAGCATGCGTGCTATTCCAGAGATTCTGCTTGAGTGAGAGTGATCCAGAGATAGAGAGAGAGAGATAGAGAGAGTTAGGTCACATCTGCTCAAGCTGTTCAGGCTGAATGCAGATGGAGAGGGGTGGTGGGGCAGGTCCTAATCTCTTTTTGCTGCAGACTTTTCCTTTTCCACCCCAAGGCCAGATTCAGGCTCATATGTGACAGCACTCTGATCCATCAGTTCTCATACAGACACACACACACAGTCATGTGGCCACTGGCGTCACATACTATTGCTCAAGCATTTGCAGCCCACACAAAGTCAGACGTGCAACACAGACTGCCCACTCACACACTACTGCACTCTCCATCACTACTGCTCTTCTCCTTTCTCTGTCATTTCCTCTTTCTGTCTCTTTCTCAGTCGTTCCCTCTTCCTCTCTGCATCTCTCTCTCCCTCTTTAATTTTCTCTTTCTCTTTGTCTCTCTGTCATTACCTCCTTTCTCTCTGTCTCCTTCTCCTTGTCCCCTCCCTCTTTCTCTGTCTCTCTCTCTCTTTCTGACTCTCTCTTCTTCTCTCTTTTCTTCTCTCTCCTCTGGTTGTTACTGGAGGTTTATAAGTTAATGGTGTGGAAGTCTGCCTCTTATTTAGGTTGCCAGTCTAAAAATGTTAGAGTGTGTGTGTGTGTGTGTGTGTGTGTGTGTGTGTGTGTGTGTGTGTTCACTATGAATTGTGTTGCTGTGGCTCCATGGTGAAAGACAGCGGTTTAATAAATGTTGCAGCCACACAAGTTGTGGACGGATGAGTTTAAGTTGAATTGGACAGTAAAGGTCACATCAGCATAACCAGCGTGCAGCTAAATCAGAAGACCAACCTCCTCTACCCCTCCATGATACTGCTGCTCTTCTCTTCTCTTCTCTTCTCTTCGCTTCCTTTCTCTTCTCTTCTTTTCTTTTCTCTTCTCTTATTTTCTCTTCTCTTCTCCTCTCTTCTCTTCTTCTTTTCTCTTCTTTTCTTCTCCTCTCTTCTCTTCTCATGTCTTCTATGCTATTCTTCCTTTCTCTTCTCTCCTCTCCTCTCTTCTCTTCTCTTATTTCTTTCTATTTATTCTTCTTTTCTCTTATTTTTCCTCTCCTAATATTTCCTCTCCTCCTTTTGCTTCTCCTCTCTTCTCTTCTCTCCTCTCGTTCTCTCTTCTCTTCTCTTTGCTCTTTTTTCTCTCATATTTTTCCTCTCATCCCCTTTCTCCTCAGCTTCTCTCTTTTCCATTCTTTTCTTTTAACCTCTCTTGTCTTTTCTTTCTTTTTTCCTTTCCTAATCTCTTCTGTCTGTTACTCCCCATTTCTGCTTGTCTTTTTCCCGTGTTTTCTTCTCATCTCTCATTATTTCTCTTCAATTTTCCCTCTCATCCCCTTTCTCCTTTTCTTTTCTTTTCACCTCTCTTGTTTTTTCTGTCTTCTCTGGTTCTTTGGTTTGTCTCCTGTTTTGACAGTCTCTTTGTGAATATAGTCTCTGTCCTCCAACATTTGCCTCTCCTCACTTATATAGTTTTTTCATCCCTCCATCTTCTCCTTACTCAGGATGTCCTCTGCTGACCCCAGTATGGTGCGGTGCACTGGGAGGTACACTGAGACTCATTGCTCAAGTCTAAATAAAATAAAGGGTCCCACTGTGTGAAAAGCAATAAGTATCAAGTATTAATGTGGTCACCATGTGCTTGACCTCCAAACTTTGCACCACAAAATACGAGAGCGTGCCTGTGAGAGAGGGACCCCAGGTGGTTCATAGGGGTGGCAGCTGGACGGTGTGTTTTGGGAGGGGCCAAGTGAAGGCTATTGTGTCACTCTGGGACATCTGTTCCCCTCTATTCAGTGGAACCCCTCCTTTCTTTTCATTACACATCCCATTCTCTCCATTCCTCTCATCTCCACCACTGCTAAAAAAGCTACACACAGACACACAAACCAGCACTAATGCAGAGACCACACCCCACTTAGTGCTGAGGCAATATAGGGGGCTGCTCAGTATCAGATGCCAGTATGTAGATGAGCTTCAGTAGTCAGCATGTCCCCTTTAAATCCTTTCTTTATCTTTCCCACCCTTTACCACCACTGCCACCGCCCCTTCAGACAGCAGCTGAAGCCCCAAATTAACTCCGCTTCTACAATGCAGCTCTAGTCTCTGCTGTCTCTGCAGGTTTGTTTTTATACAGTGTTGTAAAGTTCATTCTCACAGTTTTCATTCATATATAGTCATGGCCAAAATTGTTGGCACCCCTGAATTTTTTCCAGAAAATCAAGTATTTCTCACAGGAAAGTACTGCATTAACACGTTTTGCTATACACATGTTCATTCTCTTTGTGTGTATTGGAACAAAACAAAAACAGGAGGATAAAAAGCAAATTTGACATAAAACCACACAAATCTCCAAAATGATTGGCAACCTTTCAAAATGGATAAATAAGATTGTTTCGAGCATGTGATGCTCCTTTAAACTCACCTGGGGCAAGTAACAAGTGGGGCAATATAAAAATTACACCTGAAAGCAGATAAAAAGGAAAGAAGTTCACTTAGTCTTTGCATTGTGTGTCTGTGTGGGCTGCACTAGGCATGGACAACAGAAAGAGGAAAAGAGAACTTGAGTGAGGACTTGAGAACCAAAATTGTAGAAAAATATCAACAATCTCAAGGTTACTAGTCCATCTTCAGAGATCTAGATTTGCCTTTGTCCACAGTGCGCAACATTATCAAGAAGTTTGCAACCCATGGCACTGTAGTGAATCTCCCTGGGCGTGTACGGAAGAGAAAAATTGATGAAAGGTTGCAATGCAGGATAGTCCGGATGGTGCATAAGCAGCCCCAAACAAGTTCCAACGAAATTCAATCCGTCCTGCAGACTCAGAGAGCATCAGTGTCAGCGCAAACTATCTGTCGCTGTTTAAATGAAATGACCCATGCTATGGCAGAAGACCCATGAGGACCCCACTGCTGACATGGAGACAATGTCTTGTGGACAGATGAGACCTAGATAGAGCTTGTTGGTAAAGCACATCAGTCTTCTGTTTACTGAAAATGGAATGAGGCCTACAAAGAAAAGAACACAGTACCTACAGTCAAACATGGTGGAGGATCAGTGATGTTTTGGGGTTGTTTTGCTGCCTCTGGCACTGGGTGCCTTGACTGTGTACAAGGCATCATGAAATCTGAGGATTACCAAACAACTTTGGGTCACACTGTAGGGCTCAGTGTCAGAAAGCTGGGTTTGTGTCTGAGATCTTGGGTCTTCCAGCAGGACAATGACCCCAAATATACTTCAAAAAGCCCCAGAAATGGATGGCAACAAAGCGCTGGAGAATTCTGAAGTGGCAAGCAACGAGCCCAGATCTAAATCCCATTGAACACCTGTGGAGAGATCTTAAAATTGCTGTTGGGAAAAGGCGCAATTCCAATATGACAGCCTTCCTCCTTTTTTTGTTTTGTTCCAATACACACAAAGAGAATAAACATGGGTATAGCAAAACATGTGCTAATGCAATACTTTCCTGTGAGAAATACTTGATTTTCTGGAAAAATGTCAGGGGTGCCAACAATTTTGGCCATGACTGTAAAAGAAGGTCTGTTGCAGCTGCATGTTTAAATTATATTCCTGTGATGCTTCATAGGTTTCATCTAATTAGTGTGAAGCTGTAAGAAGACAGGAAGCTGAGCTGGAGGTGGCAGAGCTGAAAATCTTAATTTTTGCACTGGGAGCGACTAGGATCGAGGATGTACAAGATCAGGAATGAGTTCCTTAGAGGGACAGCTTGAGGTGGACCTTTAGAAGGAAAAGCCAGAGAATAGAGAATGTGTTGGTTTGGACATGTGCTGAGGAGAGTACTGAATATGTTGGAAGAAGGCTGCTGAGGGGAGACACTGAGTGTGTTGGGAGGAGGATGCTGAGGAGAGACTCTGAGTGTGTTGGGAGTAGGATGTTGAGGAGAGACTGAGTGTGTTGGGAGGAGGATGTTGAGGAGAGACTGAGTGTG
>JBBPDB010000017.1:7157672-7174983 GCA_037974465.1 Brachypetersius altus | reverse complement strand
TGCAGAGGAAGTATTTCGTGCTGTTCACACTGTGTGCTGTGGTGTGTTCACGTATGACAAATGGTCACTTTCACTATACACTACATATACATAGTTGCTCTTGCATATTAAACAATTGATATTGAATGATATGGAAAATAATATTGCAATCATATTTGTAGACATGCTGTCTAACGCCTAGTTTGAATGTTTCTGTGTATATAGTTGAAGGTGTTTAAGTATGTAACTTTATTTATATGTGGGATTCTTTTGTGTGTGTGTGTGTGCGCGCTGCAGGATGCCCGACTGAAGTTGCCGGTGCTGGCTGAGGAGCAGGTGATCATGGAGGCGGTGAAGGAGAATGAGAGTGTGGTGCTGTGTGGAGAGACAGGCAGTGGAAAAACCACACAGGTTCCACAGTTCCTGTATGAAGCTGGATATGCCAGGTACGCACATGCAGTGCTGGGTGAAATTGTGCTGGTTGTCAACCAAAATGAATCTTAAGGTTTGCATTTTTTCAGAACATTTATACGGGTGTTTGTCTGAGCACAGACAAAAGCAAAATACCCTGATTTTTGGAATGATTGTGGAATGAAAATGAAAAGGCAGCAGCCCCACGATCAGTTCCCACTGTGCAATCACTTGTGGTCTGAGGCATCATCTTCATCTGTATTCTGTGTCAGATTTGTTCAATGAGCCGAAGAACGATTTACTTCTAATACCTGCAGTGTCTGTTGATCTCAGAATCCAGCTCAAGTGTGTGGGGTACATGCATGTGAAACGATTTGGGCGTGAAATAAAGATGACAATAAAGAGTTTAAAAAGAACAGTAGTAATATTGCAAACAGAATATTCCTCTTGTTGCATGAATTTCTTGGTGCATAAAGGGGGAGTTGTCTGCGCTTTGGCCCCAGCATTAGGAGATCACAAGTTTGGATACCCAGGTCCAGGAGAGCACAATTGTCCCGAGTTCCACTTTCATTTAGCATGGTACCAGCACAGGAGCCTGGTTAAAGTCACATAGGTGCTTCATGTTGTTTGGAGGATGCATGTGCTGGCCTATACCCTGGTTGTGTGCACTGACAGAAAAATAACATATGTCTAAATACCTGTAAAAAGATTGTTAAAATAAAAGCAGAGTTGCTGTATTTCATTAGCTGTGTTTCTGCTTGATTATGGCAAAAACCATTCATGCGTTTTTTGTTTTTTGTTTTTTTGTTTTTTTTTTAGATCAAGATAATTTAACCCAGTTACCCACTGATTTTGGAGACATCACACATTTGCATATGAAAAATAATCATAAACTTAATTATAATAAAGTATAACTTAATGCTTCATATAATATTTATCTATAAATGACGCAACAGAGTGAAAAAAACTGTTGACACAGATGGTAGCACTATTAAGTAATGAAAAGTAATATAATGCACAGTGTTTCACACAATGATAGTTTTTTAACCCTTAATAAATATGCCTTAAGAAGCAGCAGGTTACTGCACAGATTATTGTTGTCATAATCATTGATCTTGGTTATCTTGTTTTCATAATGGATGGAAGTCAGTATTGTAACTGTAAATAAAATCTGATTAATTGCCCGGCTCTAGACAATGTATCTCCCAGAATAATTACAGTCTCAGGTGTTTTAAAATGTATCCAGGCCATGGGACCTGAAAAATAAACAGATCATTTTGAACACATGTTAATAAAATAATGATAAAATTAATGGATGCATTTTTTTACTACCCACAACTCTTCTCTCTCTATCTCTCTTCCTCTCTCAGTGCTGGTGGTATAATCGGAGTGACGGAGCCCAGGAGAGTGGCAGCTGTCAGCATGTCTCAACGAGTTGCTAAAGAGATGAATCTCTCCACAGGGTGTGTGCACCGATAACTTCACGCATTCTTGGCGTACATACTAACTTACTAAACCCACGCTAACCGTGTGCGTGTGTGTGTTTGTGTGCATGTTTGCTTTCAGGGTGGTGTCCTATCAGATCAGATATGAGGGGAATGTCACCCAAGACACCAAGATCAAGTTCATGACTGATGGTGTCCTCCTGAAAGAGATACAAAAGGTGGGGATAAAAATACAAAATGGGGGGATAAACACACACACATTTTTGAGTGTTTTAAGTTGCTCTTTATTTGTTATTTTACTTTTTTAGATTTGTCTTTTTAGAAATGTTCAATTTTGTGGTTTTTTTTGTGATTTTTTTTTTTTTGTGATTTTGTGATACTTTTTATATTATAATATTTGCACAGTCATAGAAGGAGCGATTCAGGGTACATTTCACTGCAAGTTGTACTTGTATAACTATAAAGAATAGTAAAGAATCTTGAATCTTGAAGCAAACATTCTCATGCATTGTCTTCAGAATGTAATCATGCAGTGTGTGTGTGTGTGTGTGTGTGTGTGTGTAGGACTTCCTATTACAGAAGTACAGTGTGATCATAATTGATGAGGCTCATGAGCGCAGCGTGTACACAGACATCCTCATCGGTCTGCTCTCGCGCATCGTACCTCTCCGCAACAAGGTAATGTAGTTCATTTTAGGAGGCTCGTTGCAGTTTGTTGGTGAATGGGGTTGGGGCGAAATTCTTTGCCCGGGCAAAGCATTATTGCTTCATTAGAGATAAATACATCTTGTAAAATTTTGTAAAAGAGTCTGAAATAAAAGTTGACTTTGTTTATATTGTAGGTTAATGCCCCTGATGTTATTAAGCAGTTTAATATTTAATTTTTATACTTCTTTTGTGAAGATTTTTACCACATATTAAATGTCCTATTTGATTACATCACTGTGCACCAGTAAGGCGAAAAAAAACTAAAAATAAATAATAAAAACATGTTTCACCTGAGTGTGTGTTTTTGTGTATTTAATATTATAGAAAGGTTTGCCCATGAAGCTGCTGATCATGTCTGCAACGCTGCGAGTGGAGGACTTCACAGAGAACAAGAGACTCTTCCGCACTCCTCCTCCTGTCATCACGGTCTGATCTCACTCTTCATTCCCTTTAAGAGCTTCAGCTTCATAATCATCTGCTTATGAGTGCTTTAAGAGACTAGAGGTATTTTAAAGGGACGTCTGTGTGTGTGTGTGTGTGTGTATAGGTGGAGGCTCGTCAGTTCCCAGTCACGGTTCACTTTAATAAACGCACACCGATGGAGGATTACACGGGAGAGGCCTTCCGCAAGACCTGCAAGATTCACCGCATGCTGCCCCCAGGTTGGACATTATTTAGATTTTACAGTTTTTGTTCTTTTCCACAGTTAATACGTCTTATTAATCATACACACTGTTTCACAGCATACTGTTTTGTCCCTGCTCCATATTGAACATGCGTGGGCACTAAGCATGTAAATAAGCCCATTTTGATTCATGGTTTTTGCAATAACACATTTTTTTAAAACTGCATATCATTACGTATTCAAGCTGAAGCAGATTTGAGCCAGTGGCTCATTATAAAGAAGTCAAAATACATACAAATAAGGATAGTTGCTCCAGTAACAGACTGAATCTCTGTTGTGTTGCAGGCGGTATCCTGGTGTTCCTGACTGGCCAGGCAGAGGTGCACTCTGTGTGCAGGAGGCTGAGGAAAGCTTTTCCTTACAGAGCCAACGCACAGCACACAGGTACGTGCACAAACATGCACACACAAAGCCATATATACATAAACCCTGCAACAACTCTTTTTGTTCTTACTGCCACAGGCGCAGAGGACACTTCAGAGGAGCTCAGGAAGTTTAAGAAAACAAACAAGAGGAAAACTGTGGTATTCATTTATTTTTTATTTATTTACTCATCCATAGATTACTCATTCTTCTGTTACCCCTCACTGATCTCTCTCACTCTTTGCCAGTCTCTTCCTCGGATAGACCTAGATAACTACTCTGCACTGCCTGTGGACGAGGGCGATGAGGATCGACAGGCTGGCATTGATGAAGATGGTGATGATGAAGGCTCAGACCTGGACCTGGACTTAGGCGATCACCCAGAGGACACAGGTTAGATTTTAATCAACTGTCTGCTGCAGTGAAAGATGCAGTTCTAGGGCCACAAGATATACTAGAATAGTACTAAGAGTATTAAGTATTAGTACTAGAATTCTCTTAATAATGTGCTATGTCGTAATTGTAGTGTAAGTTACTATGTGATATAAAGCCTTGATAAAGCAATAATATGACATGGTTGAAGATTGTCCAGAGTAATTCAATTTGGTTGGATTGCATGAATACCTTGATTAATCAAAACACCCACGGAAACTCACAGCAATCACCAAAAAGGGGTGGTGGGGGCCTAGTGGGTAGGTTACTTACCTCTGGATCAAGAGGTAATGAGAATCCTACGCACGTTGCTCCAGGGAGACTGCCCCCTATAGTTAGACAGTGGAAGATGCTTTGGGTAAACGTGCGCTAAATGCAGTGAATGTTAAACCAGGTCTCTGAAATTGCCGGATTAGTTAGAGGCCATAGCTCATTCATATTACACATCAAGTTTGTTCCTAAATTTGTCCTGATTTTGGAACATTGTATTGGTTCTGTTTGGAACAAAGCGTCTAACATTTGAAGGTTATGAAGCCCTGCTTTATTGAAATATTAATCTAACATGTGTGTGTTTTTCCTTTTAGAGGAAATGGCTGATCCCTCAATCCCTCTGTATGTGCTGCCTCTCTACTCACTACTGGCACCTGAGCAGCAGGCTAAAGTACTTTGTTTTTCTTACTTCTTTAATAATTCAATAATACAGTATTGATATTGTTCATTGCTGATTTGCATTATTGCTGAAAAGAAAATCTGGAGGACCTCTTTTGTGTCCTGCCATATCCTATACCTATTCTGTGTGTGTGTGTGTGTGTGTGTGTGTGTGTGTGTGTGTGTGTGTGTGTGTGTGTGTGTGTGTGTGTGTGTGTGTTTATCCTTGCACAGGTGTTCCGCCCACCTCCTGCAGGAGCCCGTTTGTGTGTGGTGGCCACAAACGTAGCCGAGACATCTCTCACTATTCCGGGCATCAAATATGTGGTGGACTGTGGCCGGGTGAAGAAGAGATTCTATGACAAAGTGACGGGAGTCTCTTCCTTTAAAGTCACCTGGATTTCACAGGCCTCAGCCAATCAGAGAGCTGGGAGGGCAGGAAGAACAGAACCAGGACACTGCTATAGGTTAGATATTTATGCTTTGTGTGTAAAAGAAAAAGCTAGTAGGTGGTTGATCCATGAAATATTAGTTGGTTCTCAGTGTCCATGGCAAAAATGCACTGCTGTGTGCAATTCCATTCTTTCTTACTAAGCTACCGTATATGGGGAAATATGAAAGGTGGGAGTATACTCGAACCATAAATGATATTGAGGAATGAATTGCTGACTGGTCCTGTAAGGGTAGCGCACAGGGGGCCTCGTACCAAAATATTGGGACTACTTGGAACAGTACACTGCAGATCTAAACAGCACATGACCAAATATCCACTAAATATGTCCATTAAAATACCCCGCATCCCACATCCCGCGTTACCTGAATAATTTACCATTGATACCATTATACATTACGATGCAGTTTTTAATCTGTTTTTTTTCCACAGGCTTTACTCTTCTGCAGTATTCAGTGATTTCAGCTTGTTCTCCGAGGCTGAGATCACTCGCCGACCAGTCGAAGACCTCGTCCTTCAAATGAAAGATCTCAACATTGAGAAGGTTTGTGCAAAGAAGGTTTCGTGCTTCATAAAATTGCTTGTGCTTATTTTAGGGCTGGCTGTGATTACTGTTATATATATTAAAATGTAAGTTTATGTTGGTATGCTTTTACTTAACACAAAAACTAAGCCTATCTATAGGTGGAAATATCACTATATTATAAAATATAAGTTATTGTTTTTCAGGGGAACTGTATATAGCATTAAGCACAAGATAATTTGCTAAACTTTGTGTTTAAATTTTTTTATTCATATTATTTTTACATGCCATAGGATATTTTTTTTTAAAAAAGCGCAAATTTTGTACTAAAACTGGTGTGTGTTTTCAGGTTGTAAACTTTCCGTTCCCCACTCCGCCCTCTTCTGATGCACTGGTGTCTGCTGAGCAGCTGCTGGTTTCTTTGGGAGCTCTAGAGGAACCTCCTCGTCAGGGACGGTACAGTCACTCCCTTTATCTTTCTTTCATTGATCACTCCCCTCCCCTCCCTTTTTGTCTTTTTAATTGACCCAAGTATCGCTCTCCCCCCAACACCTCTTTCTCTCTGTCTCTGTCCCTCTCTCCCTCTCTCTCAGGGTGGTCGATATGGAGAGGGCTCGTCTGTCCTGCCCCATAACCCCTCTGGGTCGTGCAATGGCTGCATTTCCTGTTGCGCCGCGGTATGCTAAGATGCTTGCTCTGGGCCACCAGCAGGACTGCATGCCCTACATCATTACCATAGTGGCAGCCATGACTGTCAGAGAGATCTTTGAGGAACTGGACAGGTAATCTAATAATAATACTTCCTCCTTTGGACTAAACAGAAACTACACAGAACATGAGAGGCTGGCACTACTGTGGCCCCTGTTAGCGATACAGTTCAGACATCTCATGATTTTTAAATATGATAGAGGAGCTAAATTGCCTTTTCATGGCTATTCAAATGCCTGACAACCTCTTATCACCAGAAAACTTCATAATGCCAATTATGTTGATAGAACAGTTGACCAGTAGAAATGAGAAAGGAGTTTAAAAATGACCCGTTTCTGCGCTGAAAAAAATCAGTTTCTGAGGAGCAAGGTTCAGTGGGGTTTGTATTTAATTTTATTCTGTGAAAACTTTTACCCTTCCCCTCTGTGCCCATTCATCCTTCTATCTCCCTCTCTCTTGCTCTCTCTCTTTCAGGCAAGCGAGCAGTGAAGAAGAGAGCAGTAAGCTTGCTGGGAAAAAGGCTCGTTTTGCTCAGATGAGGAGGCTGTGGGCTGGACAGGGTCAATCTTTACTGCTGGGAGACCTCATGGTGATGCTGGGTCAGTCGCAAATGAAAATACCTCCCATACACACAAACAAGCAGTGATATAACTGCTTTGGGGGCCAAGGGGGGCAATCACTCTGCTGACTCTAGCACAGGGGGGCCATGTCAACCAGGCCCTGTAAAAACTTAACTGGGCCTCTCATAGAGATACTGACAAAACTGTACTGCTATGACTCACAGGAAGATCCAATTTCTTAATAACACGCCAGTTAGCTTCCATCAACACTACTCACACAGCCCTGACATCTGCTTAACCCCCTGCAATTTATCCATGGTAACAGTTTTTAACAGATCCCTCACTCGCTGCTGCATGACCTATGTATTATTTGTCATTTTCAAATGTTAAAAAATATTCAAATGGCTTAATACAGGAATCAGTGTGTATCATTCAGCCAATGCCAGACTGCTAAATATATTGTGTATTTTTGCTATGCATTTAGGTTATGTTGGAAAGGTATAAAACGTACATGGCCATTCTTTTTGGATAGGTTGGTCCATTGTATCCCATTTATGTATCTGCTCCCAAGGAAAAGCAGTACTAAAAATTTCCAGTGCTCTAATTGCTGAAGCATTTCTGCAGGAGCCGTAGGGGCGTGTGAGTTTGCTGGCTGCACGCCAGCGTTCTGTGAGGAGAACGGCCTGCGCTACAAAGCCATGCTGGAGATCCGAAGGTTGCGGGGGCAGCTCACTAACGCAGGTGAACAAACACACACATTCAGATGGGAGAGCAGTCACTGTTACCCAAATATGGTATTCAAATTTCCATTCTATAAAATTGGCAATGTTTGAACATATTTGAATGTAACCCAGTTTATAAATAGTTGCTCTGAAATATTAGCAAAGCAGTTCCATGTCAGACCTTTTGTACCAGTAAAGCAGTTGTGGGCTTTTTATTTGGCACATTTTTTACTTTCAGTCACCTCACACAGTTGGTACGATAGCAGTAAATGGGGTAATCTTTGTTCATGTCGCACCAAACACTCTTCAAAATGTTATTACTGCAAACCTTCTTCCACTTCTGTTGATTCTTAATGTCACATTTAAAGTGCAGAGCACATAATGTTCTGCTCTGCTGGAGTGAATGTAGACAAATACAGAAGGTGAAATGTATGATGGCATGATGTTAAGCACAGAGTACCCACATACCTTCTTACAAAGGAAGGGTAGACATTTGCAATAATTTACACTATATTTCACACAGTTGCTGTTCTCAAATGCATTTCAAATCACATTTAATTACATTCGAGTAGCCATTGTTGGCCTGATTTTCCGGCATTAATGCTAGAGCAGAAGCTAAGCTTTTCATTGTATATACCTAAATATTCTCTCTTGCTACCCCTCAGTAAACGCGGTCTGCTCTGATGCGGGGGTGTGTGTGGATGGCAAAATGGCCCCCCCAACTGAATCTCAGGTGGTGTGTCTGAGGCAGATTGTACTGGCGGGGTTGGGCGATCACCTGGCCAGAAGAATACAGGCTGAAGAGCTACTGGATCCAAAATGGAGAAATGGCTACAAGGTAATTAAACCCCAAATCAACCTTTAAAGGGGAATCCACATATTTTCCAAATGTCCTCACAATTAAATGGGTGAGGTGTAAATAGTCATTAATAGTGGTTTGGTGTGAAATGCGTCAGTCTAGAGAAAAGTCAGAATGGTTCACAGTGGTGGTAATAGGAACCAGTCATCTTCTGAGTTTTGTGTCGTTTAACATGAATGAGCTTTGACAGAAAAGGGTCAGGTGACATTTGGTGGGTGGCACGGAGGAACAGGGATTAGCCCTGTTGCATCAGAGAAGGTCCTGTGTTTGACTCTTGGCTGGCATGGCCAGGGTCTGTCATGCTCTCCATGTGTCTGTTTGGGTATCCATCTGAGAGCTCTTGTTTTTTCGCCCACAGTCCAAAGACATACATCAGGTGGATTGGACATGCTTACTTGCCCCTAGGTGGGACTGTATTGGTCTGTCTGGGGTGTTTCTCTGCTTCTTGCCCTATAATTGTTGGGGCAGGCTGCAGCACCACCCCCAACCCTGGTTAGGAAAATCAATGAGAGAATGTTGTTTTTTATGCCAATTTTCAAAACATGGAAAAACTCACCCATGGAAAGTGAGACGGTGTGTGCTGGTATACAGTATTGTGCAAAAGTCTTGAGACACCCCACATTCCTTTATAAATTGCTTTAAATCTCCTTGTTAGTGCAAAAATACAACTTTATGCCTGTCAAACTGTCTTATCTTCAGCATATTGAATAAACAGTATCAACCTTTTACTTTTACGGGATCAACCTTTTAATCAGCACCACCAGTATATTCATCACCGCCTGATCACCTGGAATCATCTGTAATTATTGCCTGGTTCACACCTTAAGTTAGATGTGCTTAGTTAAGGTTGAATGATTCATATGTGGTTCGCTGTGTGGCTTAACAAATATAAACCCTCCTCTGAGACTTGACTGAAAATAAGAGAAATAATTCCTTCAGGAAGCCTAGAGAACCCTTAAAAATATAAGAAATTGTGGCTCTTTGGAAGCAAAGTATGAATAAATTAGGTGTGGCTCAAGACTTTTGCACAGTACTGTATATGTGAAACTTAACAGTTCTTTTGTAGATTTACAGCAACTTTTAAAATACCGTGGAAAAAACCCCCTGACATTTAAATGGTTCAACAGTCGTAATAGAAGGAAACTGAAACAGATGTTTATGTTTTTGATGTAGCTGCTTTATGATGCAGAGCAAGTAACTTATTTAAAAACAGTTCATGTAAGTGTGGATGGAGGATGAGACTGCTGGGGGCTATGTCCAGGGTATTGCCTGAGTGTGACGTTCTTGTGTGTAGACTCCCCTACTGGATGATCCTGTTTTTATCCACCCCTCCTCCGCCCTCCATAAAACACTGCCCGAGTTCATCGTTTACCAGGAGATCATGGAGACCACCAAGATGTACATGAAAGGTGAATTTGTGATGTGTTTAAAAAAAATGCCTATTTTTATATTGTAAACCCTAAATATGCTCCCAAAACAGTTATATTTTATTTGGAAATGTATCTGAATTTATGTTAATATTTATGTTGCAAAATTAGTAAATGATATTTTTCCTAATAATTTAGCACGAAAATTGATGACAAATATAAACAGAAAAGCAAAAAAAAAAAAGCAGAGGATGTCTGTGGTTTCTGCAAATTTGGGTTTCCATGATCAGTTATTAATTCGGTTCTAAGAAATAATCTGCAAATGACTGAAGCTGTGAATTAGTGGGGTAGTGGTATTTGTGTTTAGTTACCGTTGGGAAGTTCATTAACTCTTTTGGAGCTTTCTGCATCAAAGTGATTTAAAGAAGATTCAAGAAAGTCCCATTTCTTGAAGAGAACCCACATGTGTTTTTCAAAACATGCCCAACAGGATTCCTAAAATTCTCCCTGAAGACAAGACATGATTTACCACATACATATGTGGTGATTTCATTGTTTTATTTGCACAGTATACATTGTGTACAGTATTATCTACATTTTAGGTAAATGTGTATATAGTAAATGATGTTGTGCTGCAGGCTGCTAGGTGATTCAGCTTACATGAATGTGGCTTGTAGGTGTGTGCGCAGTGCAAGCTGATTGGATCCCAAAGCTCCTCCCGCAGTACTGTCACTTCAGCGGACCAGAACAAGACCCCTCCCCCTGGTATTGCCCACTCAGCGGCAGAGTGAAGTGCCAGCAGCAGAGCACCTTCTGTAAGAGCACACCTCCACCTCCTCACTCTGCTTCCCCCCTGGCCTTTAAATCTTTAAAGCAGGATTGAAGGATACTGGGGAAGGATGCCATTTTGCAATTTGAAAACAAAGAGGGAGTCAAATAGTTGCCCAAAAAGAAACTATTCTCAAATGCAGTTGATTAGAGCTAGAAACAGAAATTGTGTTTACAGGGAGGGATTAAGACGGTAGTTTGTATATTCTGGTTAGAGATGTATGAAATGGAGGAAATATTGCTATTATGAATGCAGTGTTTGTCCCATTCTATTGAAAACACATACGTTAGTCTTTGATGTGACTAATAATAATAATCCACATTTATTGGTCTTGATTCATTCAGAATGTCATAGGACATGCTGTTTGGAAATAAAGGAGCATTTCAGCCTAAAACTAAAACTTTATATGCTTTCATGCTGTATTCTATAGTACAGTGTTGCACCCCTCAAGCTCTTCAGTTTGCCGTACTTTTGTAGTGTTTTAAGGTTTTCAGCGACACATGTTTCCTGGACAGTGATTTAGAGGCCAACTAATACACATGTGCTGTTTGCCAGCAGTAGTGAAATGACAGTAATCTGTTTTCTGATATTAGTGGAATAATACAGAAAAGAAATAACCCCCTTTTAGTACTAGTTTTAAATTAAAGAAATTTCACTTTAGAGACTACTGGTGGCACCTCTGTAGGAGGTAAGTAGGCTTGTTTACAAGAGATGATTACATTTTTCAGTTTGGTTTGAGTGTCACATTAAACATGTAGTGTCTGGACATGGGCACAGCTGCATATTAAACTGTTGCATTATCAGTACTGTGAAGGATGATGTCACAGTAACCATTAAGGAATATTATATTGTGCAGCCTGATGAATTATGAGCTTATTGTACATGCGTTTGTTTTTACAGTCAGAGTTGGTTGGAAACTTCCCGCCATAGAAAGAGATCATCCAGAAGGTCTCGAGCGCTACAAATTATTTGCCAAGTTTCTCCTGGAGGGACAGGTATGTGTTTTTGTTTGTTCTTATGTCCACAGATTTTTTTTATTAAAAGAATAGAAGAGGAGTCAATGAAGCTAACGAAATCTTTTATTCTTGTTGTATGTTTCAGGTCTGTCCCAAGTTTCAGCAGCACTGTACACATTTATTGTCTAGTCCCTCGACTATGCTGAAGACATGGGCCAAGTAAGAACTCGGAACCTAGAAAAAACATTGTGCAACAAGTAGTTGTTTAATTTGACATATATTTTTACATATATTTTAGGCTGCAGCCCCGAACCGAAGCACTGTTAGGAACACTAGTATCTGAGAAAGCAGACAACAGAGATGCCTTACAAGCTGCATGGAAGAAAAATGGGAAATGTAAGTGCCTATGCTGGTGTCTTTTTAGGAACATACTGTCCACGCCTGTTGCTTTCTTGCAGTGTTCCATACTTCAGATGCAGTCTGTTTGGTCCGAGTACATTTTAGAGTGGCCAGAATATTTAATTATTGAACATAATTGGTCTATTTTGTTAATGGTACACTTTATGGACAAAAGTATGTGGACATTACATCTAATTAATGAATTCATGCGCTTCTGACACACTCTGTAAATGTCTGTATAAAATCAAGCACATAGCCATGCAGTCTTCACAGGCAATCATTGGCCTTTTATTGGGTCGTACTGAAGAACTCCATGGCTTTAACTGTTGTATGGCCACTTTAACGTCAAGGGATGCCATATTTTCCACAGATCCACAATTTTCTGCCCTGCTAAGTCTGCTTTGACTAATGCTCTTATTATGAAATCAACAGCTCTGCCACAAAGAGGAGCTACCATATGTTAAAGGGAGTATTTTTTCCTGCATCACTCCAAACTGTCCCTGGAAGCAACATCAGAACTTTACATCTGTAGCGTCATGAAATGTGTTATAGTTGCAAAAGGGGCTTGGCAAATCCATTATAATGCTCATGGTTTTTGGAATGGAATGTACAACAAGCTAAGTAGCTTGTTAAAATAGTCAAGCTAAATATATGGTCATGTGTCTGTATATTTTTGGTTGTATAGTGTAGATCTGATATTTTTAAAAAAAAGCTGCTAAGCCTTAATGTAGGCTATCTAACATGCTCACTGTACTTCTCCACATGCAGAAATATACTAGCAGATAACTAGCAGAGTATAAATGTGATATTACTGGCTAGATTTGTTATAGCATTTACACCATTTTCTACTGGATACCAGTAACTATCTGTACTGATTTACTATCTCTAACACTGAAACACAGTAAAACATTTCTGCAAACACGCATGTTTACCTATCATTCAAGCTGCAGTTACATGAATTTTATCCATCAATTTTTAACTGAGATTTAGCTAAATGGGCAGCAATTGCATTTATGGCTACTGTGAAAAGAGAGAATCTGCTGTTGTACTGAGCCTAAACTGAGTGAGGCATTTCAAAGCTCATTCTCTGGCGCTGGAGCTGGATGTCTGGTTGCAACCAGTCGCATTTACAGACGGATCATTGTAGAGAGTTGTAATAGATGTATGTATAGTCTGTTTATAGTGTCACAGATTGACTCAAGATGAATGATTTATACTTTCTAGAGAATATCTGTGTACACTGTATTTCCAAATATTTGTTGACCCCTTCTAATTGGTGAATTCAGTTACATTAAGCTGACACAGCTGTTCAGTTACACAGATGCGGCTTGTGTAATCACCATAGAAAAGCATTACCAAAAGAGTGGGAGCCGAAGGTCACCAAGCCTAACACCAAGCATCAGCCGGAGGAGCATAAAGCACTGGGCTGTGAAGCAGGGGACTGTTTAAACTCTACCCAATATGTTTGGGATATTTGCTTGTGATCCAGAATCATATAACATAAATAGCTGACCTCGTGCACTCGTGGCTACGTACAATCAAATCTTAAAAGCAACGTTCCAACATCTGATGTAAAGCTGTTACTGAAAAGTACTATTATTGCAACAAAAGGGGACTCCCATTAATATGCTTGGGATTTTGTTACTCCAGTTAAAGACCTGGGTTCCCCAGCAAGTATAAATGACGTAAAATGGCATTATATTAATATTGCACAGTTAATCCCATATAATTATAGTTAGCTGTGTTAAAGGTAGTTGGCAACAGCACTGCCATCCAAGCAGGAGAGTGGTTTTGATTCCTAACCTGAACAAATCGCACAACACCAGTAACAGTCAATGGACAAGACCCCTAACACTACATTCACTCACACCTGTGACACTTTAGATAAAAGCATCTAAAGTGAATCTAAATGTTGCTATGCAATTGCTTAGATCAATGTATGATTTACATTCTATATGAACTTCCATTTGTTGTAGTTTTTTAAAAATGAAAACACACAAACTGGATGTTTTTAGAAGGACATTCTTGAGATATAATTCACTCTACGCATTATTATAATGCTTGGTTATATATACACTATCATGCTAGGCTGTAGCTATTAAACTGTTGCTACACAGGCAATAACTATGGCTTTAAAGGGTTAAAAGATAAAAATGCACTTGTGGTGAAAAAGCTGGAATAAATTCTTTTATTAATCTCTCTTGACAGTTCTCCTGTCAGCATACTGTCAGTGGATTCCAGAGTCGTATCAGCCTGAAGTCAAGAAGAGTTGGCCTCCTATCTGACCTGCCTAACCACTTGTCTCACCTTCACTCAAAACACACACACACACACACACACACACACACACACACACGCACTGGCTCTTTGAAGTGTCAACAGAACTGATCTTGGAGGATTTGTGCCTTTGTAACTACATATCGCAAGGTTTTTAAAGACAGTTTCCCCCTTGTCTCTGGTGCGGATGAACCCAAAGCTTTCTACACTTATCAACTTTATACAGTGTATATTTATTGGTGAAGTGACTTTGAACTGGAGACAGTGGAAGAAATCTATGCAACCAAATGACCACCTGGGCCAATCCTCTGTTCATACACAAAAGGAGTATTGAATTTTCTTGATTTGTTAAATCGACTTGTTTCAGAATATGTACATACTGTCCACAGAAATTAAATGTTACATCAAAAGTAAATGAAATATAAAGTTGTGTTGATGGATTTTTATTTTTGTGAAAATGTGCATGTTTTAATCAAGTGAATTCAGTGCATTACTTTTTTTTTCAGATTAGATTTCATCCTGAAATGAAGAATCCCAGTCTATGCCTAATATGATTTAGCCTGCGTCTGGGACTAAGGCTTAAAGTTTAAAATTGCATTTAAAACAGTGACGTTCAGGGTCACGCTGGACACTGGCTCAAGTCAAGAAAAACATGTTTCCATTTTTCTGCATATGATGACTTTATGGACCAACCTTTCATTTATTGTTTCTTCCTTGAATATACACAGAATGGCATCTTTTTAAGGGAAGGAAAGTCGAATATTGTGCCTTAAGGGCTGATACGGTATAAAAATGCACATTATTTGGAGCTATGACATTATTTCACCTATAAGGAAAAAACTGTAACAGCAAATAGTTTCAGGTTTCTTGGGTGTGGCCTTCAATTCCATTTGCTGAGTATGTGTGTTATGGGTGGGCAAGTGAGACAAGTATCTTTCGTTGTAAATGTCACCATTCACCAGTGAGCGCAGTACGAGTGATAAGAGAATCAGTGGGGATTCCTGTGAAAGGCTAAGATCAGATTTGGAATAGCTGCAAACTTTTTTTTCAGAGAGTGTCCCCGCCCAGCACTAATCTGGAAAGTAAAGTAATATGCTAATTGATCCTGAAAAGGTCATCATTGTTGCAGGTGTAACAGCATTCATGATTTTTCCATAGGATTGGCCAACTAGTTCAGCCACTGTGTTGCAAAAGTACATCTTTTTTCCACAAAGACTCACGGTTGCTGTTTTTCTGAGAACTCTTACATAAGTATGAGACACTCGACTGCTCCAGGGTTTTTGGGGTAGCTGTTGCAGGCCACAGTGCAGAAATATATTTATGATTTATGAACTGCCATGGTCACTACAAGTTATCTCTTCTGATACAATGTCAAAATCAGTATTATACATACAGAATCTTTTTTGTGGGGTGTCTGTCTATATCGGCTTCAGTATAGTATTGCACAATTGGTTGTTGTTCCTTTGAGTCTATTTTTGTTGGCCTTTAAAGAACTATTACTCGTTAAAATAATTGTTACTGGCTGCCCTGATTATTACTGAGGCCTGCTATTGGAAGTGCAAACAGCTGCTGTTGCAACAACTGTTCTTTCCCCTGAATTCAAAATATGCCATTGCAATCTCCCAGTAGAGTAGATTCAGGACTGGTTAGGTATATGAGGGACTAAGCTGCTGCAAATGCACACACGCACTAGATTTTTCAAACTTTCTATGTAATTGGTTCATATGTGAACAATCATTCTGGTGTGAAATACACAGTTCTAGAGGAATGTACTCAAATACGGTTTAATGCCTCTGAAGCTTCCTGACAACAAGCTATCACATGAAATTATTAAGAGCGCAATGCCGGAAGCCTGAGACATTGTTTTACAATGGTTCTGAGTCAAGGTTCGGGCGGTGCTGGCAGTGTAAGGTGAATAGTAGGCCAAAGAAAACAATTTTTTTTTTTGTTGGGCTGGTCAGTGGGCCAGCATATGGGATTTGTCTCTTACTGAGTCACTGATTCACTCCCAGTGTTGAAACATGCATATGCAGGTGTCACCCAAGAAAAATACAGGGTTAGCGAATAAATTCTGACAAGAAGCAGAAGAGCATTCATTCAAAGACATAACTAAAACAGTGATCTAAAATCGGTGAAACTAAGTGCACCGGAATATAAACTGGAGTATCACTTGATGTGTCAATTGCTAGAGGTGTTCTATAGTCGCCCCTCTTAAAGGCCTTGCCAAGTTAAACTCCAAAATATATTTTTCTTCACGTGATTATGGGTAACTGTATTATATATTGTGTTGTTATATGTTACATATTTATTATCAGTATGTGTAGCAATCGTCCAAAAGATGATGATTATCATTATTAATTTGTATTGTAGGTGTAATGTGTGTGTTGATTAAAAAGTCTGACTGTCTGGTAAAGACGGTAAATGGACCAAAACATTCATGTTTTTTTGTTCATTATTCCTGTACAGTAAACACTATTAATCCATAGCGAACTTATAAACACTTAAAAGAGTGGGATGATAGGTAGCGAAACTCATTCTAGGTGCAGTTTAATCCCTTAGAAGACACTATATTAAAAACAACAGTAAATGACATTTTTGATTTGAGTTCCTTTACAGTTAGTGAGAAAATACATTTTGTGCAAAGAAAATATGCTTTAATACTGTATGACGCATAGTCAGCGGTCTGAAGGCGATGGGAAAGTGTGTGTGAAGTCATGTATGAGTTGAACGCTAAACTTCAGCCAAAAACGTGTGTGATGAACACGGTGTCAGAAGGTAAGGGTGTGTGTTCGTTAGTGTTCACGCCCCCACCCTGGCCCGAGGGGAAACTGGGGGAGGGGAGCTCTCTCTCTCTTTCTCTCTCTCTCTCACTCTCTCTCTATTATATATATTCTCTAACCAGATTACTTATTCTTTTATATTATGGATATATAAAAAAATATAGATATAATTATATATATATTATATGTTTATATTATGTATAGTATTA
>JBBPDB010000017.1:7140536-7151570 GCA_037974465.1 Brachypetersius altus | reverse complement strand
CCTGAGCAAGACCCTTAACCCCAAGTTGCTCCAGGGAGAGACTGCCCCCTGTAGGTAGGGATTGGAAGTCGCTTTGGGTAAAAGCGTCTGATAAATGCCATAAATGTAAATAAAACACTAACATTTGCAATTCAGACATATTCTGATTATGATGCACTCGTTCTTCATATACATGTTTCAGAGCTTCCTCCTGCTGGTCAGTCTACAAAAGGCAAAAGAGCTAACAATAAGACTGAGCAACTAACTGAAACTCCTCCGCCTCCTGACTACATCCTGCCCGGGACAACAGAGCGCCCCCCACTGGCCACCCTCCTGCCCAACAGCACACACAGTGAGGTACATGAAGCATGCAAGTGCCATACTGATCCATTAGGTACAACACTACATTGTATGTGCTCACACATTTTGAAATCAGGTCTACAATAAACATTGATCCTTCTTTTCTTGTTGATCATTATATCAATGCCTTTCATTGAAGAGTCCCAGTTGCCTGTTGGATCTGTCACTCAGTTGTTGGAACCCTCCCCCTGGCTCCAGGAAACTGCAAGGTGACTTTCTGTACATTAGTATCCAGACTCTTGAAGGGAAGCACTGTGATATCACATCCTCCCCACGAGGATTTTACCTGAACAGGTGAGAGCACAGATGAGTTTTTCACATGCCCATTGTTCTTTAAGTACAGACAGTATCACAGTATGTGCTTTAAAGCATATTGACACATACCGTGATGTAATTTATAATAATATTTACAATAATGATAATTATTGTCATATTTCAAAGCCATTTAAAAGCTTTGTCAACTCAATATACAAGGCCCAACAACTTGGCTACAGACAGCACTACTACTGGTGTTTCACTGTCAAAACACAAAAATATACATTTGTAACATTAGTGGCATGAACAATTTTCACAATAACACATTATTCAGTTGTTAAATTTGTTGCTCTTTTAAAAAAAAAATTATTTAAGGTCCACTATGGATGTGTTTGACCCTCGTCCCGCCCCGTCCACTCCAGTTTGTCACTGTCTGACCGACCTTCTGTCTCAGCTCAGCCCACAGTTTAAACACAACTTCAGTGGACTTCGACACAGGTAAACCACACAAATACACACATGCACAACACTTTTTTTACCCTAAGCAGCTATTTTTGTGTGAATCCGTTCTTCCCCTTTCATAACCTAATCTATCAATGTAACGAATATATGAAGCTAACAAAAATAAGTATTTGTTTTGCTGTAAATGTATAAGTATCGATATTTATGAACATCTGTCATCTTTTATTGTTACTATGCCTAGACAAATAACATGTGCTTAATAATCAGCATGACACTCAGAAATCAGCATAAAGTATAAAGGCAAGTATAAAGAGTATAAAGGCAAGAAATGCTTCGTTCTATCTTAGACCGAGTTTGCCTACAGAAGAGTCCATGTCCACTCCGTACCGTACCCTGAGTTGGCTGGGAGGCTCTGCTCTCCACTCCCACAAAAACAACTATAGCTGCAGACTGGGCCTGGAGCAGGGCCTTAATGCTCAGGTACTCACCATTTCATGGTTCTTCCCTTCTCTCACTTTGTTCATCATATTCTCTGTATCTGTAAACAGTGCAGACCTGGCACTAATGTCGTTCACATTGGGTGGTGTCCCTGTGGTGCAGACTGTGTGTGACACATTGCTGAGATGTTTTGTTGTGTGACTGCAGGCCCCAGACTGGAATGAAGAAATGCAGGCAGCTAGAGATCTTTCACAAGATACTCTAGAAGACAGACTTCAAAGAGATAAGGCTATACTACAGGTATGCATCCCTTGAATGCCAATCCTCATTTTCCCACATTTATATTTACATAAAAGTCAAACAGTTTCTAATTAGGGTTCTATGATATAATGCTTGTTCTTCATAATTGCCTTGTGAAATTGTTATTGCCCTTTGAGCATCCTGACTTGGTGTTCACATGAGCTACTGCAAATGTGCAGATTAATCAAGGCATTGAAGAGAAAAAAAAACAGTTTTGTCAATAATATTGCAGGCCAGAATTAGTTCAACAATTAATTTTTAACCAACTCCAAGAACCTATTAACGAATCCTGACTTATATTTTATTGCCGTGACTGAATGATTTGTATTAATAACTGTACAATAAGCAATACTAATAACGGAATAATATGCCTAGATTTTAAGTGGTCAGTATATTCCAAGGCTTGCCACAATTGCGGTATTGTGCAGATTAATTGCAATATGCCCATGCTGTGTAGCCTAACTCTGAATTTTCTCTTCCCACAGGTAAATAGTGCCTTTGTATGGGCCGTAACCCAGTGTGCTGAAAAAGTGATTGATGGCTTTGTCGACCCAATCAACAACTGCAACGAGGATCCAGCTTTTCTATGGGGTGGCTTATTTATGAGTATGGGTGGGCCAGGGCAGGAGTGGTTGGGAGGAGAGCTGGGTCGCAGGGCATTACAGAGACTTGAATTGAGAGCCATCCAGGCTTACAGTGATCTAGAGGGTGACTTACAGGCCCTTCACACACTCCCCACTGCCCTGGCAGACTACCGAGGTGTCCGGCTTTCTGCCCAGGGCCTGGCCCCTGGCCTACAAGGTCCCGATGAGCCTGGAGTCTCCAGGGGTCTCCTGTATGGCTATAACACTGGGCCACTTGAGAACCCAGCACGAAGGAAGCTCCTGGAGCTTCTGGCCCAGTCAGCGAAGGCCCTCGCCTTGCAGAGGCACTCGGTCCTGGGGCAGAGTGGATACCAGCTGCCCCTCTTCACCTCCACAGATGCCAAGGGGCTGCTGGGAGCAGATGGTCGATATTATGTCCTGGATGTGTTCCGTACCATGCCTGCTGATGCCAACTTCCACATCACAGAGGAGGAAGAAACTGAAGAAGTTGACTTTCCTAGACGTTTCTCACATGGTCTGTGTCGCCTACGGCCCGAGCTAGTCAAAGCTTTCATCAAACACAAGTAAGTATTGATTTGTATTTGTGTATTTGTTTGAGTACAACAGTAGATTTTTATGGATTCTGAGAGTTTACTTTGGCTTTTTGTTGCTCGTTTGTTTCAGGCACTCTGAATTCACAACGCGTGTGAGAGAACGGATGGAGGAGAACGGAGGAGTGGAAGAGTGTGTAAAAGCTGGTAAAGAGGAAACACACCACTGTTGTCTCATCAGTTTAAGACCAGAAACATTCCTCATGCAAATACTGAGCCAAACAAATACGAAGTGTCAAAATGAATAATGTAATGTAATGTAATGTAATGTAATGTATAGACTTTTTGAAGGTTATAATCACACATTTAATGTATGCATTAGGATCACATTCGATGAGTTTTGTTGTTTGTGTACATGTACTTAATTGCATGTTTCTGGTTTTGTACACTGTGCACTGATTAATCACTGGTATTTTCAAGCAGTTACACTGTATTTAATATTTGGAGGTGGACAAGAAATAAACTGACTAAATAAGCATGTCTTATAACAGGTGATTCTCGAGGCACAGAAGCAGTGAGAGCTGCGTGTAAAGATGTCGGTTCGGTCAGTGACATCATCTTTGAGCTGCGTTTTAACCCTAACATCTTCACCCCAGGCAAGCACATCTTATAACAGCACCCAGAAACTATAAACACAACCAAACTTCACTCATCACAAAAGTAAAAATTAGGTTAACAGTACAAATTAGGTCACAGCTACAATTTCATTCCTATACAGTTAATTACTGTATAATTACTAACCCGCTCTCTCTGTAGGTGTGCAGTTTCCCAGTTCAGAGAGTGCAGCTGTGTCCTTACAGGAGAGATTGCTGAAAGAAGCTGCTGGATTCATAATCAATAATCAGATACCAGCATTTGTAAGTGTTTCGTCCTGTTTACTGTATCCCCTGTACTTTCCAAAGCCTGTCTGTTGTAGGAGTCTGTGTTGTTAGATGTTAATGGCACTGTGTGGGCTTGTGGTTAGGTGAATGACTGTCTGCAAGGCTCAGAGATTCCCACGGATGGAGCTACACTACGGCACATGTTACATCAAAAAGGCATAAACCTTCGTTATTTGGGTCAGCTGATATCCTCAATTGGCCACTCGGAGCACAGGGACCAACTGAGGCACATCACGGTAAAAAGTGCACTCAAATCTTTCAGGGGTTTAAAATCTGGTGGACTTTTGCTGTGCACAAACATTTTCCACAGTTATTTTACACTCGGAGGTGTCCTCATTCGTTTTTGTGTTCTTCTCTAACAGAGACTGGCATATGGAGAGATTGTTGTGTGCTGCGCTCGAAGGATCTTCAATGGTTATATACAAGTACTGCACTGCTCTTCTGTAGTTTAATCCCACCTGTTCAAAAGGTGCCATTTTCACCAAATGTTTTCTCATTTTCAAGGGAGTGGAGTTGGCGAGCTTGTCAGCCGCTGTAAGTCACTTCCTCTGCTGCTTATTGGTACCACACTTCAATGCTGGCTCTAATGGGGAGGAGTCTAAGAAGCGCTCCAGGAGGCGTGGCCATAAAGGAGGAGGGACTGCTGACAGTGTTACTTGGGGCACGCTCAGTGGGAATGAACTCTGGAGCCTCATTTGCCAGGATGCTCTAAAGACCTATGGCCTTAAACAGGGACTAGGGTGAGAGAAATATCACTTTAAAATGTCCCTTGTCCTCAGTACATTTTAGCAGTGGCACAAGAGCAGCTATACATAACAAGACCTGTTTGTTGCAGGTCAAATGTCGATCACCTGGTTGAGCAATATGGGCTTCAGAAACTATCCTTATTACGAGAGATGTGCCTAAAGACTGGTATACAGGTACTATACTTTTATACTTTCTGTAACTACATGAGATACACATACAGTTTCCCTGCCTAGCTTAGCGACAATTTCAGTTCCTTTTTAATGGTAATTTCTTGCATTTTTGTATCCCATAGCTCCGGCTAAGAGACTACATCCTTGACAACCGTAACAAAGCCCCGATCAATTCAGACGATGTGCTTAATCTCCTGCCTGTGGTCAAGCACATCACCATAACAACGTCTGATGCTTCCCGAGCATTCCAGGCAGCACAGAACAGCCTTCAGAAAGGTTTCAGTTTCTATTCAATGTAATATTAGTCTTTGATGATTGGTAAAGAAGGCACATTTCAGTAACGGCCTGTTTTCATCTGCAGGGTTGCTGGAGCAGGCACATGACCAGCTGAAAGAAGCAGCATATTTGTTTGGCCGTGTGTGTGATGATCTTCACCCTGAGGCCTGCCAGTGTCTCAGTATGCTGGCTAAAGTGGCCTATCTGCAGGGCCATCCAGCGGAGGTGGGCGTTTTAAACTGGTCTTAGTGTGTCTTAATAACGATGAAGTCATTCTCAAATCAGTCTAATCTTTCACTCTCTACTTCAAGGCCCGCAGTGTGCAGTTGAGGGTTGTGGTCATCAGTGAGAGAGTGTTGGGTTTTGACCACCCAAATACCATCCAACAATATGTAAGTTCAATTCAGCATGAAACCACTCCTGTCCAATGTGTAACAGTAATATATTCTTAGTATACATTTAATTTAATCAGCGTGTTTTGCAGCCAGTGCAGATCTTCTGTATTCTCTCTCTAGGCTTTGTTGGCTGTGTATATGTTTGCTGGAGGAGAGACTGCATTGGCGTTGCGTTGTCTGTATCGAGCTAAATTGCTATTGCTTACAGTACATGGGGAGGATCACCCATACGCAGCAGTGCTGGATGTGAGTAAGCCTGTCTGCACACGGTCAAATGAACTGGTTTCGAACTCTATATTCAGATTTCCTGTTACTTAACACTGTTAATGTATAATGTCTTCCAGAGTTCTCTGGGCTTAGCCCTTCAGGGGGAACAATCCCTGCAGTTTCTGCACAACGCACTGAAACTCAACATCTCTTTCAGAGGTGTAATGGACCTGACAACTGCCCTGAAGTAAGAAAAACGTTTCAAAATAAATGTAATAAATGTGCCACAAAGGGTTATGCAATAGCAAAACCACATTAGTAATTTTAACAGCAAGAGGAAGAAAATTTGAGAATGACCAAGGCTCAAAAGGAGAAGCCATTCCTCTCTGGCCGAAACCAGATCGTGAAATAAAACACAACAAGGGCAAGAGGAATATACAATAGTGAATAACGAGTAAAGCAGGAAGTGAGTATCATATACAGAAGTATCCAGATGAACCAATTTAAGCCAGCAACTTTTGTTAGAATCCTGTCAGACTGAGCAAGTGACTTAAATCCATTGTTAGTTTAAATACAAAATAGAGAGGCAGATGAACATGGTCAAGGACGGTGTAGTTTATACCAATTTAAGTGTTCCTAGTATCACCATTACTTTTTATGGTTGTGGTTCCTCACATTGATGCATCTCATTTACAAAAAATTGGGCATTTTAGAAAAGCAAGCAGCCCATTTGTGAGTGCAGTTCAATTTATCAAATGCTCAGAAGTTAAACATATTGAAGATCAATGTTTACCATGTCTCTTTGTCTCTTTCCACAGTTACCATCTACTGGCTCAGAAGATGTGTGTATTAGGAGACTACAGGGGAGGCATGACTCAGGAAAAGGAGGCTCACAATATCTTCCTGAGCCAGGTACATGTGAGGTTCTGACAAGGTTCTGACATATGTGGACTTCATGTGGTAAAGAATCACAATCTGAGAAGTTGTGGGAAAGGCTTACAAGGAAATCTTGATATGGCACTGTACACATGCCCAAGAATTTATGACTGTATATTGGGTGTGTTTGTATTGTGAATTGTAGTGTGGTGAGAATCACCCCCAGACCAAATGCAGTTCAGACTTTTTGAAAGCCATCACACAGCAGGCAGTACGTGTGGAACGGTCTATAAGAAATGGAGGGGCAGAGCTCTCAGACTCCAGCACACCTGAGGTAAGCACCAGTCTCATAAATATACTCTTCGTGATGTTTTTCTTCTTTTTTTAAGGAATGATCTCACTTTCTCAACTTTATTTAGAGCCTGGTTCCATCTCGTGAGACCACACTGGAGCAGTTGGCTCTGGTAAATGGCATCCTAAAGACTTCCTACAGGTAAGACGGATTTTACAGGGTTTTAAAGTTTTGGGGTCAGTCTCACAAAGCTTAGTTCTAAGGCTTATTATCTAAGCCTAGATTTTGTCTCACAATCCTTTGGCACTATTTGCCAAGCTACATCACCATGATATCATGCTGCTACAAGTTGGGTATGCACTTCAGTATTTCAAATCATAAATACTCCAGAGCAAGCTTCTGTCTAACAATGGGGCAGCTTTCTGATGGAGGTGGACCCTACAGGTCCTTTTTCAGTTATTTTTTTCCATTTGTGTAATTGGAGACTTCAGTCATATGAAAATGTTCAGAGAAGGAAGCCACAAAAAGAATATGAAACAAAAAAATGTCCCAGTAAGTGCCAACATCTGCTTTTATAGTGCACCATTAACTTGGCCATAATCTACAGAAGCAATTGAAACTTTTGTTCTCAGTTATTTGCTGCCCAGGCTAAACCAAGCTTATATTTTTAAAAAGGTAGAAATAGGGTGGCATGGGGATTAACCATAGCTCGAGTCTCTGACCCACGTTAAGATAAAATTGTAACCAATGAATCAAGTTAACTGTGGTTTTGTGAAGCTGAGTTAATATGCTGTGTGAGACAGCCTCCTGGATTGGCTGTTACTATGTATATCACTGGATTCGCTGTTATTATGTATATCACTGTTTCAGCATGAAGATTATGGAATTCAAAGAGAAGCTGAAAGAGAGAAGAGCTGCTGAGGAAGCAGAGAAGGCTAAAGCAGAATCTTCCAATGAGGTTGAGGTTGATGCAAAGCAGACTGAAGAGGTGAATGACACAAATGATGAGAGTCAACCGGAAAAGTCAGAAGAGAAACCAGACCATTCAAAAATGAACGGCCAGCCAGAGTCTGGCTTGCAAAATGGAGACACGTCTATTGAAAATGAGGAAGAAGCAGAAGGTTCAGCTGATCCGTCAGAAATCAACAACAGTATCTCACCAAAAGAGGTTATTGTGGCCGGAAAAGAGAATTTGGAGCCGACTTTGGTAAACGGAGAAGAAAAGAAGGCCACTGAAGAAGTGATGCCTGAGGAGAAGCAGGCTGAGAATTAAGACAACTAAAGACGCACAAGTATCACTTACATCACTAAAGTTATGAACTAGAAGAACAAAGTTGGACACTTTACATCTAATACTACAAGTTCATGTGAGATGAGAAGGACCTAGACAGACCGCCTAATTAAAAAAAGCTCTGAAGAATCATGGAACAGGAGAAGGAAGGCTTTGTGAGAACTCAAGCTTTATATGCTCATCTTTTTGGTGTCTTTGTTTTACTACATTATACTCATTTCATTTAATAAAACAGCTTCCCTGATATTATTCATTGCACTGTGCTCAGTTCAGTTCCTGTATAAAGGGCTAATTCTGTTGAACATCTCACATCACCTTTTCCAGCACTGGTTTTAACATTTGTTTGTCTACTATTTTGCCTTGGGGAAAGTCCTAACGCTATTTTAAAGGGCGTTCCATTTCATAATTAGTTCAGGTAACGGGAAAATACTTGGGCAGCTTAACCTGTCAAGAAATTGTGACCTTTTTGAACCTGGAGTTGCAGACACATCTGTTCAGCATCCAGATTAATTAAAGAATAATTAAAAAAGAAACTCCCTTCCAAGACTAAGCTCCCATTGGCAGCAAGCATATGGACCAAAAGAACAAAAGACTTTTTTTTAATTACATAAAAATATACAACCTTAAATATGCAAAGACATTCATTATTTCTAACACTCATGTCTTTGGCTTCATACTTCTCTCTTACTGACAAAAGCACCCACCCACATGGACCCACAGCTTGGGAGTGTTTGAGCAGATTTTCTTTTTTAACTCCTACTCTCTCTCTGGATGATCTCCAGATCCTGGCAGTGCTGGTACTGCGGTTCAGAAGGATTAGTCCAGATGGATTCTGGGAGTTTATGAAGCTTGTCTGCTGGGAATCGGAGGAGCGCGGTGTCATTAAACACGTCCACGAAACGTTGTGAGCAGGGCAAGCTGGTCTCCTCAGACACGTTTATGATCTTAATATTCAGTCAAGGTTTGCAACATAATCAACAAACGTCTATTTTTCCCCACGATTCTAAGAATTAAGGGCATAATCCCATAATTGATTTAAAGCCTTTTATAAACTGAAAGGTATCTTGGTTAATCTATGAATATGTTTCACATTGATGATCCAATTAACATCATCAGTCAGGATATACCAAGGGAAATAAATCCATCATGAACTAAATGACATAATTAGTCAGAGCTTTTTGATTAGAACCAGGCAAATTCTGCAGTTTGTCTTTGTAGCCTGTTACACTGCTGTTGTCCATGTTTATTAGATTGTGTTCTGGGTCTCCTAATGGCAGATGCTATACTGTTAAATGAACTACATACACAAACGTAACAAACACCTGAAGGATACATCCGAGAGAAAGCTGTAATCTCTCTCAAGCTCCCTTTGAAGCATTCTATAAAACAAACACAAAAAATAAGAACAGTGCTGTTCTTGAAGCAATAAAACTAAGTTTTAAATAGTAAAGTTATTACGACATATCATACAAACTGACTACCATGCATTACCGAGTAATAGGGGAGATTTTAACTGATTTCTTTAATCTATTTTGGCAACATACATTTCCCCCCCAATACTGAATTTTGTTTTGTGGTTATAGTTTATTATCAATTTATTTCTGAAAAAAAGGTACAACATAATTCCATAATTTTCAGCACTAGAAAGGTGAACTGTACTGATAGCTTATTGTAAAAAAAATGAACATTTGATTAAATCCTGGGCCCAATATACAATGGTACAGTGAATATTACACTGATTCTGGGTGATTAAGGGCCACATTACCTCTCCTGAATGCCAAGAAAACTGTTGCCAATAATGATGACTTTTGGCAGAAGCTGAAGACTCCAGTTCCTCCACAGCAGATTGTTGTAGAGAGCCTTCCCACAGTGCATTAGGTAGAACAGGGTGGGGCGACTCACAGCATGTTTCCCTTCCTGACAAAATAAGATCATAAAATATCTCGGTGCATGTTAAAGGATCTATCCATACTATCAGTACATTTTGATCATATGTTTATGGTTTTAGCCAAAGGAGACCTGCATGAGTACTACCAAAAGCCAAATGAAGCTAAATGTTGGTCATTCCTTGCTTGGCTTTTTAATTGTTTTTCTTTGAAACAATGAACAAAATTGTTACATTTTTGGTAAGTTTTCCTTTGAAACAATCAGTAAATCAGAATTCAGGCAGCCCAACCCTACACACAGACAACATTCTCTTTGGTTGTGCCTGACTGGCCCTACTGTTACTGGATGTCTGAGCTGCTGGGCAAGTAAATTAATTCTTTTTTTTTATTATTTTTAATTTGTTGGCTGGGCTAACTTAGCTCAGGTTGCATTAATTACTCACTGGTCTCTTGTAGCCACCTGGTCACAGCGCTACACTTCAGGGACTGTTAATGTTTGGATGACTGGCTAAATTCCTACTCGCCAACTCTGGTTAGTTAATGGTCTTGACCTGGTTCTATGGTTTTAGGAAAGGCCTGTAATGAGGACAGAACCTCTGTATTATGTTGGGGTTCTTCTGAGTCCCATTTACATATAGTTCTTTAAACACCCATGTACTGAAAAGAACTTTAGGAACCCAGAAGAAGTTCTTCTATGGCATCACCCCAAAGAACCTTCATTTGAGAAGTGTGAATGTGCAAGATTTTGTACCTCATTTTCAGTCAGCACTGTGAAGCCCAGCTCTCTGAGAATCTCACATTCTGACACTGTAAACACGGGGTCATACACGCTGCACCAGCTCACAGGAATCTGGATGAAAAGACAAATTATGTCCTAAGGACTTAAATCTTTAAACTGAAATGATGACATGAACTGTAGCAGTGGGAAATGAGGCGAGAGGGTTCACCTGCATAGTGTCAAACAGAAGCAGCAACAAGGCAAGCTGATATCTGGCTGACACACAGGAGGAGAAGTTGCCCAGGC
>JBBPDB010000017.1:7109425-7140436 GCA_037974465.1 Brachypetersius altus | reverse complement strand
CTCAGTAACAAAGATTATAGCCCCCGACCCACCAAATTTAATGTCAAAGTGGTGCAACAGTTCAAGATTAAGACCTGGGAGTGTTCTGTAAAGGAGTTGGGTTTATTAATCAGCAGATTCCAGAGTATTGCTCAACTGCTGCACATGAAAACATAAGGAGAAAATAAAGGAAAAACTCACCTAGGACATGCTTCACACGCAGCATCTTCTGATCTGCCCTCCACCGGTCGTAGTAAGGCCTTTCCTGCATGCTTCCCACCAACTCTGTCCGTCTGGCCTTCTCAGCACACTTCCCATCCAGTGTTATAGGAAACACATTGACAAACAGTTCATAAGAGACAAGCTCATCACTCCTTGCTTGCCTCGATGTTGATGGCTGCTGTTCTTCACTAGAAAATGAAAACAAAAAATGAAAACATGTTAAATGAGTGAAGAGAAGGCATTGCAGATGGTGTTACTGTAGGGGACAGGATATGCGGGTAAGATTTTACTCACACTGGTTTGCCACAGAGCGCCACGCGTTCGAGGAGCGTTCTGCCGATGAGGGCCTTCAATGGCTCTCTCATTCTGTAGTCTCGCTCTGCTGTCTGGTTGGAGTGGGAAAGGTACTCCGCAAAGATGGCCTTCTCAGCATCGGAGAAGTCCATAGTGCCAGTCTCAAATGCACGTCGTGACATTTGACTGGTCACTCTGGGCACCTTGTACCTTTATGAGAGAGAGGAGACACAGGTCAACAAATGTCCCTCACACACCACAGGGCCTGTGTGGCTCAGTGCTGAGCAGCTCCTGGAGGTTTTTCTTGCTGAAGTAAAAGGTGGCCTGCTTGTTCTTCTGGATGGTTTGCATGGTTGACTGGCGAAGACCAGTGACAGACGATGCACTGAACATGGAGTACTGACACATGTGTACTAAATTTGTCTAAATTTGTGTGCTGACTGTATGCGAGTTGCACTTACTTGTCCTGAAGGGACAAGAAAACTGTTGCCAATAATGATGACTTTTGGCAGAAGCTGAAGACTCCAGTTCCTCCACAGCAGATTGTTGTAGAGAGCCTTCCCACAGTGCATTAGGTAGAACAGGGTGGGGCGACTCACAGCATGTTTCCCTTCCTCATTTTCAGTCAGCACTGTGAAGCCCAGCTCTCTGAGAATCTCACATTCTGACACTGTAAACACAGGGTCATACACGCTGCACCAGCTCACAGGAATCTGCATAGTGTCAAACAGAAGCAGCAACAAGGCAAGCTGATATCTGGCTGACACACAGGAGGAGAAGTTGCCCAGGCCATAACAGACACAGTCCAGCCATTTACCATCTTCGACCCTCTTATCTACATCACTCTCACCACTGATCTCTGCAAGGCCACCAGACAAGAGATCTCGCCATTCCAGCCAGAAGTCTTCACCCCTCAGTTCATTCACAGCTTCTGTTATCCTGCGTGTCTCTCTCTCTCTGTCTGGGGGCTCTGCAGGTCCAAGTTCCGCTGTTTTTCCAGACTGGGCTGGTTTAATCCTTCTTGCTGCTCCTTTACCACGCCGCACACACTGCCACTCTTCGCTGCTGGCCATATACACTTCGGAGGGTGGAGAATTTAAAAGAACATAAAAACTAAAGTCCATTTACTGCCCACATCATCACCCCGCCACATTCTCTCGTCCAGTGTTATGGTGTAACATTTTAATAGGTCCGTCATCCCCGTGCCTGAAATACAGTTCCTAGGAAGATTATTTAAACTTGCTTTAAGATAAGATTAGATGGAAATAACGTGATTTATTTGTCATTAACATGCTCAGTGCAACAAAAAAGAATGAAATATGATAAGACAATAAATGAAAAAAAATAGACAATAAACAACAAGAACATTATTGTAACAAAATAACAGTGTAACACTTAAAACAAAAAATAACCAGCAAGGTTTTAGTTATTTTTTTTGTATCCTTTTTCAGTGTTACACTGTTACTGTGTTACAATGGCGTTCTTGTTGTTGCACGATTGTTTATTGTATATGTTTATGTCTATTGTCTTATTATCTATTATCTTCTGGTCACGTATGACCAGATTGTCACTTTCACTTTTTTCACTTTATACTTCTTGAAATATTATTTTTTGTCCACTATTCTTTGCTTTGTTCGAAAGAATCGGCTCAGCGAATTGATTCACTCAGGGACTGATTCTTGAATAATTTCATTTGTTTCGTTTTTAGGGAGTAGCATCCAGCTAACTAATCGAAACAGTCAGATATTCCCAATAAGTTAGATTTTCTGGAAATATATTATTTCTGTACCACGTTGTTTTCATTTTCTAGCAAATGTGTAATGGCTAAAGTTAACTAAATAGTGTTACCAAGCCTCCTGGTCAAGTTTTTGTAAATTTTAAGCACGGCTATTTAGCTAACTTAGCTTGTGGCTCACAGATATGAGGTGTGTATTTGAAGGTAACTGTGTGAAAGGTAGGTCACATAGATATTTAGCTGCTCTTTTTATATTTTCTATATTATTTAAGTTTGATACCTACATCTACACATCACTTTGTATGTTAGATATATATATATATAACATGTCCCTTTTCTAGTGTTTGGAAGGGCTATTCATGCCCTGTCACGGATTGGTGATGAAATTTGGTTGGACCCGTTGCAGAAAGGGGTAACAACAAATCTTCGATCATGCAATTTACTCCTGTCCAAAAGTTTGGAAACAGGAACAATATAGTTTATCATCAAAGGAATCTCCCAAAATTTAAAAATATAAAGTATTTAACATCTAAAACATAAACATCTAAAGTACCTATGATGTTTAGCTTGTAGTTGCACTGTAGGCCTATATACCATACGGACAAACGTATTGGGACACGTAGTTTTTCATGGTTTGGGCTAAGCCAGTGAAGGGTAATCAGCATAACAAGACATTTTGGGCAACGCCACACATTTTGATAAGTTTTTTTCCAGCGTGACAGTACCCCAGTGCACAAAGTAAAGTCTATAAAGACATGCTTCGATAAGTTTGGTGGTGAAGAACTTGATTGGCCCGCACAGAGTTCTGACTTTAACCTCATCCAACACCTTTGGGATGAAATAAAACGGAGATTGCGAGCCAAGTTTTCTCATCCAACATCAGTGCCTGACCTCATCAATTTTCTACAGAAAGAATGGGCACAAATTCTCACAGAAATTTTTCCCACAAAATCTTCCGGAAAGCCTTCCAAGAAGGGTAGAAACTTGTATATCTGCTAAGGGGGAACCAACTTTTTATTAAAGTTAATGCATTTGAGTGCAACGTCAAAGTCCCTATTGGTGTAATAGTCAGATGTCCCAATACTTTTGTCCATGTATGTTATGTTATTATTGAATAAAGCTGAAGCAGTTATTAATATGACATGGTATTCCAAACTTTTGAATGGCTGTGTATGTTCTATATAATTAATGAAAAGGACTGCTGTCCGTAAATCACGTGTCTACATTTAGAGAACATTGTCACAATATGAAGTATGCCTACATTGTTTAATGTACTAGACACTTAATGATCCCCGTCAACTTTATTTGAAGTCAATTATAGAGGTGTAGACAGCGGCCTGTTTGTTGTCATGCACAATTTATGCAGCCAATTGATGATGGTTTGACTAATGCATATTGAGCAGGGCAGCAGATGGGCTATAGTTTCTAAACATGCTTGCAAAGTGTTTCTAAAACAGTTATAGATTGTCTAATAGTCTTACACAAACTCTGTCCTCTTTCCCTTTGCACAGTTGGCTGTAAGGTCAGTGAACTTGGCTCAGTCGGCATATGCCTGCTTCCTCTTCTCTCCCCTGTTCTTTCAGCACTATACCCCAAACCTAGACAAACTGCAAGAAAATAAAGGTGTGAAATGCAAAGTATCTTTAAAGGTATGAAAAGTGTGGATGTATTTGCTTTTAAAAACAGAAGATTTCAAAACTGCTTTATAAAGATTTCAAAACTGCATCTCTCTCAACAAACCTTTTGGTCGACTCATATAGATGTTTTACTGACTTGATGATCTATATGTATTTTCTTTAGTCGGTGGCGCCCCTTTTCCGCAGTGTGGCCACAATAGACCGCAATGTGCACAGATGTGAGATTACTGTCAATGTCTTAGACAACAGGGTGATTTTCCAGTTTCACTGCAGACACGGTAAGTGGGCTTTGCATGATGTAGTTCTTTTTATTTTATTTGTCTCCCTTTATCAAGAGCTGTGTAATGAAACTGTAAGCACCAGGGGGCAGTATATAGTAGCATCCAATCTTCCATGTAATCTTTCTAACAAGCATTTCTGTTTGTGAAATTTACACATAGAACAAAAAATGTACTGATACTTGTATCCATCATAGGAATAAATGTGATATAGTTGGATATGGGACTTTAATTCATACATTTGCATAATGATTACATGTCAGGAATTACCAAGACGCACAACTTGGGGTACCAAGAGTGCGAGGCTCTACAGGCAGTTTTTCCAGCTCACCTCTGTCCCAACGTTATACAGGCACAGCCAAAGTAAGCCTTTTTCTCTTGCCCTTAATACACCATTTACATAGAATTCACACATTTTATTCTACTTTTGTAATTTCCACATACTGCATATCATATCAGTCAAAACTATTTAATCCTTCTTCTTATAGGAGGGGTTTTCTTATTTGTACCTTTATCCAAACTTCAGGCAATTAAATGTGGACTTTATTGTTACTGAAATCCAGTCAGGGAGCAAATAATGTCCAGATTCTAAAAATGCATGTTAAAGTTATTTAACTTTTGTCTGGTAGTATAGATATCATTGTACTTCAGTGTTTTATTTTTGGACATTTGGATCTTTGAGGTTGAATTGTGATGACTTGTTGTAAAGTAGAATCTTTATTTTCTCAGACTTCTCAGTGACATTGTGATGCACTTCTCAACTTCACAAGAGGAAATCACACTTTCTGTTTCACCCATAAGAGTCAATTTAAAGAATTACTGCGAAGACGAGAACGGCCAGTACCTGCGATAACTTCGAATTCAGAAACATTTCTTATATATATGTTCTCGAAGAAATGTTCATTTGGTTGTTGCAGTAATTTAGAATCTGGTTTGCTTATATAGGTTTGGCCAAAAACCACATCAGCTCCATGAACACAGAGATGTCTCTGCATCCTGATGAATTTGACTACTTCCAGGTTGGGGTGGACTCAGATGTAACTTTCTGTCTTAAAGAACTAAGGGTGAGAACTTTAGCCAAAATTTTTAGCAGGCATTTTTTAAGTAGAGATGTACTGGTAGGAATCTTTATTTTAAGTTTTTTTTTCATGAACGTATGTTCTGATGCCAATGACGATGCTGATACATAAATGTTTATACAATTGAGAAACTGGGACTGTGTCTACTGGGCTTAGAATTAGGGGTGTTTAAGATATTTTTACTCGATAATGAAAACAGATTGAATATGGATGTCTTAGCTGGTGTAATAGAATTACCTGTTAGTGTTCTCCTTCAAGTGTGTTACGCTCCTTCAAGTGTGTTATGGAAAAATTAATACAAGGTAGGGGCCATGGAGCAGAAACCTTGCTCTTCATTTTGTAAACCAGCTTAACTGACAATGAAAGTGCGTTGCTGAACATGGATTTTAAGAGATTTGTGTTTTAGACAGAGTTTTGTATCATCACTGCAACCGAAGGGACTGCAATACTCCAGAGGGACAGCCTCGTTATCCAGCTGAATGTTAACTTACAGTGTCATTTCTCTAAGTCAGTCCTAGAAACAAGGTTTTTTGCAACTTCATCATAGTGATCTGCTGTCTTACACAGCTCCAAAGAAATCTGGCATGCAATTGTATTTCTCTGGGCCCCTCAGTGTTGGTAGGCTATTACTTGTAATGTATAATCAATCAGACAGTCCTCTCAGTGGGACAAGGCTTTAGACCAAAGAATGGTGAGTACAGAGGAGGCCACTTCAGCGAAATTTAAATACACGCATTTAATCAGATAAAACACAGTGAAACCAATAATTCTAAAAATCTGCTCCGATAATCCCTCAACCTGTAATAAAAACTGCAAATCTTGATAATTTTAAGTGATAATATGCTGATACCAATAGCATTATGATTAAGCAGAAGAATTGTTAAGCAAAATTTAAGCTAAAGGAACAACGTGTATGGAATGTAATGCAGGAAGGTTGTAAAAATAGCTTTTTTCCTGATGATGTTGCTTGCTATTAGATTATCATGCTTTGAAAGGATTGCGTGTGGGTCGGGTTTGGCTGTGGGTTAGTGTTGTACGAGAGGTGTGAGGTTCCATTAGAGGAGCCAAATTCATTTTTATGGTGACTTATTTTTGTCCCAGTACCCAGATGTTCAGAAGCCAGTGTGCCTATCATTTACACTTGAACTCGGACGTGTGATCTCACAGTGGTGTTTTAGGTTCTGGAATTTTTTGCCCTAATATTAGGTTGCAATGCCAGTTCAAACAGCTTGTTAGGTGTACAAGTACTAGAAATGTGTCTTTAATGTATATCCACAGAATACAGAAACACTATGAATTTCAGTGCTGTGAAAGTCGTTTTAGGAATGAACAGAACAAAACAAAATAAAATGGTCAGTCAAATGAAACTAAGATAAATGTCAGGTTTGTAATCAATTTTGGCGTTATTTCAGCATAGAGTACCATCAAGAAGCAGTCGGGATTAGTGATAGGAACTTTATTGAGTAACTTTCTTAATGCAAACGTACGTATTGTCAAATAGCCAGGACTGAACAACACTTTAGTAATTTTACTGTTTTACTTACTTATTATTTTAGTCCCTTTAGCCAGTTATAACCCAGAACTTGTTCTGTACTGACTCTTATAACACTTGAGCCAGAAGAGGCAGTGGGATCTTCCCCCAGTGTTAACATTCATTATACATGTTTGGATTGGCTGTTCTGGGCAGTATCTCCACTGTGTTTGCTTCAGTGGCTGAAGCTGCAGGACAGCTGGCTGTAGCATTAGCAGGCCGCTAACCTGTCATAGTGAGTTAGAGAGCTGGATAGCTCGCTATGTTCATGACACAAGTGACTAAACTTCTATTTTGAAGTACACCACACATAGGGCCCACAGTGAGGGTCATCGTGTCTTTAGTGGTTACAGACTGTACGCCAGAGGCAGGGTGCGTCCAGGGTGTTTACGTTCCTTCCACACCTTCCAGGCAGGGAAGCAGAGCTAAGAAGTTCTAAGGCAGTGTTCCACAACCTTTATTTCGCCACTTCCGGTTTAATTTCAGATACGCATAAATGATATGCATAAAAATGGTGATATTTTAAAAATATAATAATGAAGTATCTTTAAAAAATAATAATAAACGTAAATCCAATGTGTACTGATATTAACAGCATTTTCACGCAAGTTTATTTTTTTCTGTGCAGCCCGCGGACCGGTACCACAAGACCCACAGCCCTGTACCGGTCCACGGCCCGGGATTGGGGGGCACTGTTCTAAGGCACCACACAGACATTTAAAGTATATCTCCCAATTTTTAGGGTTTCCTGTCATTTGCTGAATCCCATGGTCTTGCAGTGACTGTCCACTTTGGAGCAACTGGAAAGTAAGTGTAAAATCCCTGACCTTAACCCTAACCCAGAAATTGCAGAAAGATGGAGTCCTCCACCATGACTGAGCTAGGCCCTCAGTTCAGGCCATAAATATCTAAACCTGTCTTTACAATCATGCTCATTTCTGCTAGCTGTTGACTTCTAAAAGTACATGGTGCACACAAACTTTTAGATTTAGTTTTAGGTTTAGATTAAACACAGAAATGGAAAGTTAGTAAAATATATTCCAAATCTGTACACTGTAGCTGCAGCTATTAATTGTGAGCCGTGGCCCTGCTTGATTGTAATGAAAATCAACGACTACTCCAGCCCTTTGCAGATAAACTTCATGACTGTTGCCGTGGAGTGACGATTCTTTCTATGAAATTATTCTTACATATTGTAAATCAAAACATGATTGGCTTATTCCAGTAAGCCTGAATTATTAGTAGTTCATCTTGTCCAGCTTCTGAAAACCTAGCCAGTGGGAGAGGTTGCATAGGTTAATTTACTTAGATACCAAAGGGGGACATCATGAGTGTATAGTATTCTCAAAGGTTATTGAAGATTCATATTTTTGTTTCCAGTCGAACGATTTAACCAGGATATTGGGTATATACCCAAAAATCATCTCTGAAGGCATAGAGGCCACCCACATAAAGATGTTACAGTCAGTTGTTGATTCACAGATGTTGATAATGTGTTGCATACTGTCTCTTAGGCCTGTGTCTTTCAGTGTGGAGGATATGGTACTGGAAGCTGTCGTGGTACTGGCCACTCTAGCAAGTCCAGACAGAGAGAATCCATCACAGGTTTCAAATGCCCAGCGACCTCTTGCACCCAGGTGACATTTGAATATCAAATATACCTAGAGCAAGTGTGCCACCTGTTATAATCAGGGTGTGGCACACATACTTCTTTGTTTATGGAAACAATCTCTTGATAAAGAGTCTGTTTTTTGGGTCACCACTTCTTTGCAGACTATAGGTTCTAGTTCAAAGATAAACTGTACACAGTGACTCTCCTCTAACTGAAACCAAGCTCTTAGCGGAGTAGCAGCTTGCAGTAGGTTTCCACTTACTTTGCTATATAGGATAAAGCAGAGGCATGACCATACTGAGCTGGCATTTCTGAGCTGCATCACACCCTGTGACCTGGAAAGCCGGGATAGTGATGTCACTTTCCGTGTACTGTACTGTGTATTAGTGGCCAACCAGTTCCCTCACATCTGGGTCAGCCGTGAGCAGGTCATTGCTGTCGCACAGACATTTGAAGGCCATGTCTTTGGCACACATCCATCTTCGGGAGAATGTCCTTTTTCAACTCACTTTGTGACCTAAGATTTACAACTTTAAATTGTCAATGAGGGTTTGTGCTTTCAGCAACTTTTGGACTGCACTGCAGAAACCAGCTAGGCATCGTGTCTTTTAATTCCCATCATGAGATTACAAAGGAAAATTAGAATATTATGAATCTGTTGCTAAGTTTTTGTTTTCATTTTATCTAGAGATGTATGCTTAAAATCAAGCAATATTAACTACCGTTAGAGTAAGACAATTTGACAAGATAAAATGATTTAAAACAAGTACAAAGAAGAAAAAAACAGATGATATTAGGTATTTTGGCTAGATTTTAAAAATATTTTACAACAGCTGAGGCAAAGGCAAATAACTACTATTGTGTTCACAATCAATAGCAGGCCTAATTTTTATCACAAACCTGGCAGCTGAAACTGGTAGCCAACGCTGATAATGCATTTCACTCCACCACTGTGTTTTCTAGTTATAACATACTCTGTCCAGACTCCCAATCTCCTTTATTTTTATAAAAATGGTTTGCATTTTCTAATGTATATACCCAGATTAACTGGACATATATTTATTTTCCAGATATGTTTAACTTATGTGATTTTTACCCTACAGAGTCTGTTCTTTTAAAACTGCACATGAAGTAATTTGCATGTAGGCACAACTAGATACTTACTGAACTGATTAGACCTGCTGTCATTATTTAAATCAAGCAGTAAAAGCTATAGGGAGGGGTAAGCAATAAAACTGGCAGGACCATACAGTCAGCAATCTAAACCTACCACACTTTTTTAACTCGATTATCAACAAATAATGTGCCTGTGTTTAAATGCTTATGAAGACGCTTGATTAGCTGGATGAGGAAAACCTAAACTAAACTCAAAGGGTCTTCTTCTAAAACAAAAGCATGCCACCCTTAATATCTCATCATAAAATAAACAGGCAAACAAGATCAAAGCTGAGGTAAAACTATGTAAGTCTTGGCCAGTTTGTCCAGTACATGTTTGGATAGTGATGTCAGGAATCAGTTGTCTCTGTTCCCAATAAAATAAGTAAGCAGTCTTCCAGTTTGAATGAAAAACATGTTTTAGTGTCTATGATGTCTCATGTACTCCTTTGTCTCATGTATTTAAGCATTAGTGTGAGAGACTGTAGACAATGTCCTAGCTATAAACAACTGTCTTAGAAATAAACACCTACTCTGTGCTGCTGGGCTCATGTAGCAGAGGAGGTCTTATAACTCAGATCTGAAACAGGGCCTTGTGGGAAATTGCATTCACCATCCTACATTTGCCAATCCCTCACTTACTCTTCCACCCCCACCCCCCACACCTCTTAGTGCTTCCTTTGGTTGCCTGTTCCCTCACACATTCATGCTCATGCCATAGTAAGCTTAACATCTGTTTTTGTGTTTTGTATTCGTTTACAAACATCCTCAAATACCAAAGAAACAAATCATAGCCACACCATAGCTAATGGCTTGGGGTTTTTTGAGGGTGGAGGATTTTTTCTTGAGGATACATTGAATGGAATCTATGCTGTTATATCTTCTTTTAGGAACACAAGTGAGCCCTGTCCAGCAAACACGTCCCTGGCAGGCATCTCCATACATGAGGGTCCTTTAGAGGCAGAGGCCGCTGTAGTGGCTCACCAGCATCGTCCAGCGTTCCTTCCTGGGGAGCAGGTGGCCTCTAGCCAGGGAAGTCCAGTCTTTAGTCCAGCCTTTCACATGAGGAAACTCCTGCAAATCCAAGGAGAAGAATTAGACCTCTTAAGACCCAAAACTCCTCTGTGTGGTATAAGCCATGAGGCCCCCTTGACCACAGCAGTAACTCCAGCCACTTTCAAGGTTAGGAATTTCTAGACTTCATTTTTAATTTTTGGTTTGGATTAAACACCAAATCATGACCGCTGGGAGCCTCCATTACTTATGACCCCCTTTTGTTTATGTGCATTTTTGCTGTAAACCAATCAGCTTGTATGTCCTAGGAAATTGTTAGAAATAATGGTGGGAGATTTTCTTATCAAAGCAAAAAAATTAAACGTTTGGGATTGTTGATTTTGAGTAGGGATACACCAGAATTTTATTTATTTATTTATTTATTGGCCTAAACCAAAAATGAGGAAACACTTGGTCGAAAACCAAAACTGAAACACAGAAATAAATTATTATACAATTTTTTTGTAATATTGCCGTTATGGCTGTACTTGAAATTGCATAAACTAATTTTCGTGGTCAAAAGAATACATTTATTACAAAACTATGAAAATATTTATTTAGCAATCAAACAATGAACAATTTAATGACATATACAATTAAATATCTTCTCTCATAAAACAAGTGAATTCAAGTGCATTTTTGTATTCTGAACGAAGTGCATGAACAAAGTGCATTCAGGGCAAGTACTTTAAAACTGTTGTTCTGTGCTTTATACTCTGCATGGCGATCAGGATGTTTGGATTATATATGATAAATTAATCCCAACGTTGAGAAAGTCTTTGTAAATGCACCCCCTCTAGAAATTCCGGCACTGCTCGTTTTACAAACAGCTTCCTTAAATATATCGAAATGTGCCACATGGCAGACATGTTGACTCCAATCCAGTCTAGCGTCTGTGGGTTTTGGTGGTTAGAAAGTGAAAGTGACCATTTGGTCATACGTGAACACACCACAGCACACAGTGTGAACAGCACGAAATTCAACCTCTGCATTTAACTCATTCACCAAGTGAAGCAGTGGGCAGCCAGGAGCACAGTGCCCGGGGAGCAGTGTGTGTGGACAGTATCTTGCTCAGGGTACCTCAGAGGTGCCTAGCGGTCTTGGGAATCGAACCCAGACTTTCTGATCGCCCTAAGCACTATGCTGCCAGCTGATTGCATCATCACTGTTTCGGTCGCATTAAAAAAAATTTCGGACGAAACTGAAAATGCATTTTTTGCCATTTTCAGCCGAAAATTTCCGGTGTCCGAATTTTCGATGCATCCCTGATTTTAAGTCATTCTTTGAATCATAGCATACACAGCACATCAGCAGGTATGTGAAGTAAATCAATTTACATCCTGTATTGTGTTACACCAGATGCGTTCTCTGCTCTTTGGGGCTGTATCAAGTGACCAGGAAGATGTGAGTGCTTTAGAACTGCCCAGTCTGGTCTGTGCCAGTGACACTGAGGATGATGCTGGAGATTGCAGTGGCAGAGTGGAAGAGTAATTCAGGTAAAATATCCCAATAGTTGTAACATATGTATGTAGAATACAGGCACTAGGAAATGCACAAAGAGTACATTCTGCTGTATCATTAAAACTAAGCTCTATAGCTTTGTCTTTTTTTTTTTCAATCAAATATTGTTTTGGAACAGTGATTTGTTAGATTTGTTAGATTAAAACTATAATATGCCAGTTTATTAATGTGTTTCGGTTCAAGGGTTCAAAACTATGGCTGTACATTTGTATTATAGATGAATAATCTGCATATAATATTTATGGCATGAATAATCTTTAGGAGTGACAGGTTGAGTAGAAATGTTATGAAATCAACTTCAAAGGCCAAGTGTCTTAACCAAGTTCTCTATATATGTGTATCTAAATATTAGATGGTTAGTTTTAACACAAGGGAGTTAAGAAAACTTAGCATGAATCCACTGTAGTGTACCAACCCAGTGTATATGGAGTATACATACATTTTTCATAAATGTTTTGCTCAAAATTTGCTAAAATGGCTTTGTTGGACTGTAATGTTGCATTATTAAATCCTGTCTGCATTATGCTTGCAATGGTGCATATCAGAATGTGCATTTATACAAAATTACATGTACATCAATGAGTGATAACATTAAAACCACAGACAGGTGATTGTCTGGTTATAGTATCTCATGTCAAGGGATGGCATATGTTCGGCAAAACAGTGAAACTGTGATGCTTGACAACCAGGTCAGAGCATCTTCAAAACAGCAGATGTTGTGGGGGGTTCCTAGTATGAGGTTCGTAACTACCGAAAGTGGTCCAAGGAAGGACAGTGGGTAAACCTGTGACCGGGTCAGATTGCTTAAAAAGTATGATTTGAAGAACATGAGATTCCCCATATTTAGATATACAATCCATCCAAGATGTGTTGGTCAGGCTAGACTGACCCATGGAGGCTACACCTCACAACTGAAAAGACTTAAAGCTGCTGCTAATGTCTTGGTGCCAAATACCACAGCAAACCTTAAGAGGCCTTATGGAGCTTGTGTCTCAACAGGTCAGAGCTGTTTGGTGGCATAATTGGGTGGGGGGGGGGGGGGGTGCAGGTGATTTTAATGTTATGATTTATCAGTGCAAGTGCGTAATACAATGGTGAATACCACCTAAATCCCAAATTCATATATATGCCAAATTTATGTAGCACACAGTTTAAAAAAATAAACCTTTATTAGATTGTAAGACCCATCACATATCCACTTTAAGCATTCACAGATGCTAGCATTAGCCTTGTGCATTAACAGTATATACCTCAAGGAATATTTACAATTAAGTTAAAAAAAAAAAAAAGGCAGAGCAAAAAAAACAAACATTTTAAACACAGAACCCACACACTTATCAAATATAGGTTACTTTCATATACAATGTCTGATGTGTAGTAGTATACACTTGCCAAATGCATACATCATACATAAATATACAGCAAGATTGTAAATATACATGTATCTCATTCGAACACACATATGGACACAAAATAGCATAAGAATCTCCAAAGTGGTTGATGTAGCCTTATTTTCCTAACATAAAACCTTTGCAGTCTTTGCATTGTCTTAGTTACATAATGGCACACATTGGGTGGTGGGTGAGAACACTGGTCTGATACAATAAATATTTCAAATAATTAACATTGAAAAAAGAGAAAATAAAGCATTACAATAGTCTCCCTTTGCCAATTCAATACGACACTTTGCCCTGGACCCAGAAATGTGGTGTTATGGGTACTTTATAGTCAATGAAACATTATAGTCAGTGTTGATCATACTCCAAACTTCTGCCAGATCTATTGAGAACATTTTTTTCTTTTTGTAAATCAATGTACATGGAGTAAGGCATCGAGCAAAAGTTTGATTGTTAATTACTATAGCAATCTTAGATGTAGGCCGTTCATTTAGATTTAGCCAAATGCACTTTACAAGATACTTTTAGACTTAACAGGCTCAGAACATAGCTGATGTCGGGCAGAAGTTCATTTCGAAAGAGTTGATTAGATTGGGACTGAAGATGGATATAAAAAGGGCTTCCTAAAAAGAATCAACAAAGCTGTCCAACTGAGCTGACCTCCACTGGCTTTGTCACTGGCATGGCAACACACATTAACTCCCATCTGTTCTCTAGACTCCTGAGTCAGATATTATTGGCATGATGGTGCCATTTTCATGATGACCACTCACCTTAAATGTGAGCGTTAATCTTTTAACCGATTTCTTTCAGATTGCATATCTCTGGAGATGTACCCTTTGGAGAGCTCTTTTATGGTGCAGCCCTTACGTTAATGTATCGATCTCTTATCGTCCTGAGCTTAGCTCTTTCTTCACGTGTTGGTTTCAGACCCCTTGATCTTTGACTCCTCATTTATATATTACCTCTTCTCAAAAAGCACTTATCACGCTGATAGGTCACCATTCATGACTAGAGCACTGAGAGAGGTCAGGCATCTGTAAAAGCTCTCATCAAGCCCAGACCAGTAGAGAGAGATGGAAGTACATTTTAATCAGGTCGGATCAAGATGAAGTAAGTGGATTCATTTCCTTTTCAGCCAGGTGCTAAGTCATAACTGAATGAGAGTGAGAAGGATATGCTAAAACTCATGGAAGAGGTTGAGGGTTAGATCCTTGCCAAAGGATCCTTTAGCCCTCGTCCTGCCAGCAAGAAGCAGTGACCACTCCAGTGAACAATAGGAAGACAAGAGGAGCAGTCAGAACAACCATCAATCTGTGTACTCCGCAACGATTGACAGCAGAACTGTGATGTCATCTGGCTTTCCTCCTGGGGAATTTACAAAAAAGTGCTTTGTTAGAAGCCAAGTCTCGAGATTTACCAAAAACGTAAGCAAAAACAACCAAACCAACCAAATTTAAATACTACTCACCTCTTACATTCAGTCCATTGTCGTTGGCAAATTGCGCAAAAGGTGACATGTAATTGGGGTCATACGCCAAAACATGAGCCTGCTCAGCGATACTCTTGGCCGTCTGCTGGATGCTCTCATAATTGGTGTACTAGAACAAAGTGCAATATAACATTAGCACCCTTCTAGGAAACTTCAATTACAGTTCTGCAAACTGTGACTATAAAGAGGTCAGGCCCATACCTTCAGCTTTTTGAGTTCTTGTAAGATCATGTAGTCGGGCATGTTGTCAAAGAGCCCATCTGTGGCTGTAAGGATGATGTCTCCTAGCTGAACATCAAAGGAGGAGCTATCAGCAGCCTCAGGACTATGAGAGAAGAGAGACACATAATTATAACAAATTGCATCCACTGATCACAAAAAAAGCTTTGCTCCCTAAGACACATTAGCTCTCAACAACTACCCTGCTGAAACGGGGACACTTTACACAGGTGTAGGAGTGCGGGTGGAAGGAAGTCTGTGGTCTTCTGTATGAATGCATGTAATTTTTTAGGTCTGATGGCCTTTTCTGCATCTCACCATATTTTTTATGAAAACAACTTACCGGTTCTTGAGTTTAATTTAGAACAACTGATGTCTAACTACTTTAGGCTTACTGGTATGCAAATTTCACTTGCGTGTAGTTGTTTAAGTGTTAAATTGAGGTCAAAGATGCAGAATCTGTATTTTGTCAAAATACCATATTCTATTTCACTACAATGTTGTGTAGGGCTTTCAAAATACACGCATTTTTCCAGGTTTGGTGCAGTGATCAGGATCAATTATATCCGACATAGACTGGTTTGGAAAGTTTTTTTTTTAAATTTTCATAAGGGAGTTCTCAAACAGACCATATTTAATCCCTGCTGTACTGCCCTCTTAACAAAAAAAGACACCCCCCCAGGGTTTAAAAAATAAAAAAGGGCCAGTCTCTCTTCAGTGAAATATGATGTACCTAGATGTCTAGTTTTGATCACTAACAGTAGCTTCCATTAAAACTGACCAACAAGAGACTCTGGAGACACAAACATGACTACGTATCTCTTTAGTTTTTCCATTCTCTGTGTTTCTTCTCTCTGGAGGATTTCAGGGGTTTGCCTTCCTGCTTAATTACTTTTTTACACTTAAAGACTATAAAAAATATACCATAAGCTTGTAATTACATATTTGACATAATAGCATAATTTGTTACAGACATGAAATGAGTTAATCTGCAAAAACTGAATGAAGTAGCCTCTGACTGACGAATAATTCAACAAAACATCTAGAGATATGCAGTTAACAGTCGGCAACACCTTTCTGAACAGGCAGCAATCCCTTAACTTTAAATGTTTCTCCATCTGAGAGAAGTACCTCCTTGGGTATTTAAACTTGAATCTGTTATGGCCACGGCTAGATCCACAGCACATGCTGGCCACACTCAGCAATGTACTGCTGAAGAATTCAGCCAGATCAGTTTGTCATTTTGACCTTCCTCAGAAGTACTAAAAGAACTGTTCATTGGTTTATCATATATTTAATGAGTACACATTTAGACTCTGTGCTGAAGTGTCGAGTTCAATTCTCAGAAGGTCGTTACCTCTGAGCCTGAAAACATTAGCTGAGCTTATAAAGAGACAAGGAGCTACTGTTCATGCCCTGCATTTGTAAATAATTCAAGTAATTCCTGACTTAAAAATACAGAGAAAATGGAAGGGATTAAAGTATTACAGATCAGGGAACATCTGGATACAAATCACTCTCTCCACTAGCCTCCTAACTAAGGGCAAATGTAGGTTGCAATACAATGGAACATGTAATGTGGAACCAAAGGGTTTTTTTTTCCAGTTTGGAATGTCTGGATCAATTTTAGACGTTCAGTCCTTTCTGTCTGTTTTAGATTTGGACATTAGAGTACAAGCGTGCGCAAGAACTGTGTGTTTTCAAAAAACAAGATTAGCAAACATTCAGCAAGAACACAAGCAAGGCTCAAAATAATTACTCGTTAAATTACAATGGCGAAAATAAAATTCCTAGTAGAGAAACAGGATTGGTTGATAAGGAGAGGGCCTCTGGTCCGCCCATGTGTGAGATTAGACTTTGGACGAACACAGTCAGTGGCAGCTACCCAGCAAACACTGGCTCCCTCCCCGTCCATTAAAATTCCCTCGGTGACTAGACACAGCATGGCTCTTGGCACACTGCTGGAATCAGGCTCAAGAACACATGGACGTGTTGCTACCCTAGTAATATGTGGAATTGTTGTCAGGGTGTTCCTTGAGAGCAAGTGAAAGTTTTGTGTTGAGAGCTGTGGGGCATGAACGAACAGTAACTGCAATGGCAATACAAGAAGAAATAAATTATAAATAAAACTATAGTTGTGTCTGACCTTTTTTCTGCAATTTACTGAAAAGCTAATCAAAATATTGCAAAATAAATAAGTAAATGGTACAAACCAACAGTTAAACTACGTTTTTGTTTAAGGCTAGAATAATTAATATATGACTCATTAAAGCATGTTGTAACAGTAGCCACTGCACACAACTGAGAGTGAGAAATGTTTTCAAATGTGCAATGATTTTTTTCTTTCTTTACATATTTACTTAGTTCGGGGCAGTAGGTTTTGACCTGTGCATATCTGTGTATTTTGTAACTGACTCCATAGCAAAGTGGTCAAGTCACAATGGTTACCATTACTGTAAAATGTCCCTGTTTGCACTAGGCATTTTACTTCCAAGACCTGTCCAATCTGAGGGTTATTCATTTAGGACACTAGTGGGTTATTGCTTGCTTTTATTAAATGTAGCTTCTGCCTCCAAATATGGATCAGATCTCATTTCCCCATGCAATATTTACATTTTTAATTGAAGTTTCTATAGTGCTGACTCAGAGCAGGAATAGCCTCGGCAGGCTGTGGTGTGTTTAATACTTTATGAAACACTGTGCATGTATTATGTTCCATGGTACAGAAGAGCACAGCAATCTGTGTACCTTTGGTTAGTGGCCACAACTGAAGCAGAATGGAAAGAAAATGTAACTTAAAAGGGCAGGTAGCTGTCAGGGGAAAACTGTGTTTTGTACTTCAGAGGCGGCAAATGGGTTTTCAGCTTTACGCCATGATTTGAGTACACATTTAGATGCCTAAAATAACTTATTTAATGAGAGAGGCAGGAAAGAGGCTGTGCAGAGTGTAGCCAAGCTGGTCACGTTGCATTTACACTCACAAACTTGTCTTTTAAATGCGTGAACAGACAACATCCAGGTGTATACAGAGCCTACATACTACCTAACATGACATTATTGGAAATGTCATTATGTCACTACTGTGCTGGATGCATGTAATATCTATCCATGGTACAATAATTGATCTATTCAGCCCTTATTGAAGTGTTCATCATTGTTGTGAGAAAAAAATAAATAAATTAGCAAACATTCAGCAAGAACACATTTTGCACAGCTCTAGTTCAGTGTACATAGAAAACATTGACTTTGCAAATCACATGCTAATAATGGGGTCAACAGCGGAAGCTAATGAAACGCAAGAACTGGGCCTAAGACGCGTTTTTGTATTATGTAGTATTTAGCGTTTCAGCAGAGAGTAATCCAATGAAGTTAATAACCAGATGCTCAGCATGGGGAGATAATCAAACCCTTATTCTACCAGCAAGGATGAGGTCCTACTCAAACCATTACCCAGCAGGGAATCCTGTCATTGCATTACTGAAGTGAGAGAAAGAAAAACACAATGACACATTACCTGTCGCTAAGAACGGAGCCCTCAGCTTCTGGGGGAGCGATTGAAAGCTGGAAGGGGGTATTAAAATAGTGCTGTTGCTCATCAGACCGGTGGACTACCTCCCCTCCTCGAACAACAAGGAAGCCTGAATCACCCAAGTTTGCTGTGTGAAGCTGATGGCTTTGTCTGTCCAGCACCACTATACAGGCTGTGCTGCTTCCTAAAAGGGCAAAAAACACAAATGTCTGCTTGATACCAAGACAAATTTAAGCACTAAAAAGAAAGTTAGTATGAGAATGGAATAATCTGTGTAGGAAATCAGTGTGAAATTACCCACAACATAATTCAAAGCCACTAATGTTGTGGGGCAGTGCAGTTGTGGCTACACCCCATGACTCATTTTGCCCACCACATTTCCTTAGTGTGCTCACAACTATGGTACCTCATAAGATGACTCATTTTGAGCATGGAAATACAATGTTTTTATAGCCCCAGCCACTGATCATTCAATAAACAACTGCCACCAAAGTCAGTAAAACAATACCCAAGTTAAACCTTGTCTCTCAAGTGGCATGTCATGGAAAGTTACCTAGACACAGTCTAAAATCCCCAGGTTACACTGTATTTTAGCTTCTTTTATCCCAAATGTTGATACATGCAAAAAAAAAATTTGGCCTGCAAGCTCACTTAGTACGAACATCGCCCGCAGACTTGGGAGTCACGACTGTGGGAAGCCGTTCTCTGACTCATACAATAATAGAGACCTGCGGTCTACACCGACTTAAATTACAGTGCTCAATGAAGCCCGCTCTGACTTGAAGGTCGGATAACAAGTGTACTGTGTGGGCAGTCTTGCCTTAAAATTACTTTCATAAAGCAGTTTAAATACTAGTCCTACATGGGCTGCATGATGCTGTTATTCAGTGTATTTATTTGTTTGGCATACAAGAACATCCAAGTTTACTCAACTTCTTCGACTGATATGCTTTTGGTATTTTTTGTTTCTGACAGAATACAAAAGGACATCCAGAAATTAATGGGAATTAATCATTCTTGAATGAGCTTGTGTAAGCCTTGAGTATGTTTTGGACGATACACATTGAACATATTTGGAATGAACGCTCACCTAGTAGAGGTACTTTGTTCTGAAGGAGCTCATAGTAACTGGTGGTAAGGATTCCCACTGGGTTACTGGGTACAAAGCGACCTTCCTTGACCAGCCTCTCACACGTCCTCATTAGTGTCGCAGAGAACTGAGAGGGGTCTACTCCATAATCCCGCCAACCACCCACTCCATCAGCCACGCCTGTAGAAGACAAAAGGATCAAGGAAAAAACAAGATGTTAAAAAAAGATTACAATTCAGAGAAAATTGTAATACCCAATGGCTGATTAAATGACCAAAATCAACAGCAAGTGTGACGTCAGCCAGTTGTGCCCTTCACCGAGAGTGGAAAAAAAACAACACTCTGGGAGCATACGCAGGAAACAGGCTTTGGAAAGAGAAAGCATAAAGGACAAGGCCACTTTGTAGGAACTTTGGGACATTCATCAAGCAAGAAGCTTGAGTCTTCTTATGATCACAATTGAATGCTGAAAGCCTGAAACCTTTACTACTGCCTAAAAATGTTCTGCCCATTACTCAGTTATGTTCACAAAGAGAATTTCCATACAAAGCCGGCCTTTCTAACTAGTCCCTCGACAAAGATAATGCTGTGAGTCTTGCGTGACCATACAAGGTCAGCTGCTTTGTATTTATTCTTCTTGTGGACTTGACAGCAACAGCAACTATTTGCCTAAAACAGCCAGGCCATGTGCCAGTAGAACCAAGAACAAAGGTATTAAAACAAACCAAGACAAACCTATTATTAGAAGCATTGAAACAGATTTTTCATTCTTTCCGAAATGGAGGGTGAACATGCCCACTTCTTCTTGAAGTCAATTCAGTGAGTGTTCCACACACATTCATGCACCAGGTTGAGCTTTGCTGGGATATCTTTATCCTTCAGATACGCGGAACTGAAGTTCTAGTCCAGCAGGTCTTGACAAACTAGCCCATCAACTTTTTCAGGCCTGGTAGCATGTTGCCATCATCACTGTGTGATCTCCTTGACCTACTCAGGCCTTTATTATTAATTTAAAAGTGGGTAACCAACTCACCAGTAGAACAGGGATCACATTTCCTTGATTCAGTGAAGTCTAAGTTACTCCCACCAGCAGAATGAAGAACCATGTATTTCGAAAGGGAGTTTGATTCACTTTGCCGAATCGAATCGAATGTCTGACACTGATTCACTGAAACACGTTTAATTGACTTTATCTTCACCTTCTGCATATTAATATTTAGATAAATCAAGTCTGTACCTACTACTGTAAAAACAGCAAAGAAATCTGAAGAGAGTATCAAATTCAGTCAGGTTGTACCAAATTCACATTTTGCAACTTCAGTAGGTAAAATTATTACAATGTTAGACACTTATAACGTGGACTTAAACGTTGATAAAGTTATATGGACAAAAGTATTGAGACACCTGTTTTTCAGGATTTAAACTAGGCCCTATACTTCCAGTGAAGGGCAGTCTTAATGCTCCAGCATACCAAGACATTTTGGACAATGCCAAGCTTCCAAATTTGTGGACACAGTTTGGGGAAGAACCTTGTCTATTCCAGCATGACTGTGCCCCAGTGTACAAAGTGAGCTCGATAAAGACATGGTTGCAGGAGTTTGATGTTGAAGAACTTGACTGACTGGAGTCCTGACCTCAACCCCAGCCAACACCTTTGGGATGCACTGGAACAGAGACTGTGAGCCAGGCCTTCTCGTATTACATCAGTGCCTGACCCCATACATGCGCTACAGAATGAATGGGCTTAAGTTCCCACAGAAAATATTTGTATTTATAACTCCATATTAAAGCTGGTGTATTTGATTGAAATGTCATTGAAGTCCTTGTGAGTGTAATGGTCAGATGTCACAGTACTTTTGTGCATGTAGTGTACATGCGAAAAAATATTACATCAGTTTCGACAAATTAAATATATTAAAAAGAACCGATTAAGAAGAGGGGATCGTTTCGCGGGTCGGCTCGGTGCTTGTGTAGCCTGGGGCTACGGACTGTTTAGCATTAGCTCTGTCACGCTGCATTATCCAGATGTTGTGCTTATTAAAACGGGGCTTGGTCTTACAAAGTTAAGTTCTAATCAAACAAGTTTCTACAAAACATTTAAGCAGAACTACCAAGAGTTGTTACATACGTGTACTGAGGCAAAACAGGACAATTGTTCTCAGTATATTAGCATAGCTAGTTAGCTACATGATAAATTGGGCGATTAGAGAAGACATGTTTCTATCGACCTAATAATGTCTACTATTAGAGGTTTGTTTACAGATGAAAGGACGTGATCACGTTTGTGAAGTTACCATAACAACACTGAGATAAACACCGCTAACAAGCTAAGCTAGACATGCTGGGCTTTGTTGCCTGGCCAACCGCGACCTGCCGACTGTACGTGTCGACACTATATAGACAAAAGTATTGGGACGCCTGGTCATTACACCAACATGGACTTCCAGGGCACTACATTCAAATACATATTCTTTAATATGAAGGTGATCCTCCCTTTTCAGCTATAACAGCTTCCGCCTTTTATGGTGTCAGACACTGGCCTGGCTCGGAATCTTCGTTCCACTTAATTCCCAAAGATGTTTTAATGGGCCTGAGGTCAGGACTCCGTTAAGTTCTTCCACGCCGAACTAATCCAGTCATGTCTTTATGGACTGGAATAAAAAGGCCTTCCACGAAGCTGGAAGCATTGCGTTGTTCCAACATGTCTTGGTATGCTGAAGCATCAAGACTGCCCTTCGATGGAAGTAAGGGGCGTGTGTCCCAATATTTTTGTCCCTGTTGTGTATAGTCGATTGCTGTGCAAACTCACCCAGAACATCAGCCGATCTGTGTCGGGCGATGAAACAGGCGTCGTCTCCGTAGCACATGCCTTTCTTTAAAATCCCCTTTCTGAAGTCTTTCCCATAGCCAAAGCTGGCCGACACCAGGCTGTAATCACGGCTGTCTGTCTGGGAGAGACCCCCGATCACAGCCCTGGCGACCAGTCTGCCGTAGGACAGCACGGACAACATCACCCGAGCAGCAGCCCCCACCCGACCGGAACGGAACCGGGGCTGGCCTTGTCCACGGCTTCAGTCCACCGTCCTTTTCTGCAACGAAAGAGCAATTTTTTGCTATGAAAGAGCAACAGTCCCGTTTCCCACGTAGAACTGCGTTATAAAGGGGTCCTTGTCTCGATCACGTCCTTTCTTACTCCAGTCCGTTTCTATCCATCATGCTCTAGTGTCTGATTCTCTAAACGTGTCCAGAAAACGTGAAATCCACGCTACTGTCCAGCTCCATCCCACCGGTTCTCCGTGTGCTAACAGTTAGCCTGCTGGCAGAGAGAGAAAAACCACTACGAGTCTTGTGACTTGCATGACGTCACCAAGCTCTTACGCAACTAGGGTACTTTACATGGACAGCACTCATTGACAGTCCGACCTCAGGAACTCTGTCTGCCCACAGGAGTCTGTCTGTCTGTCTTTCAGGCTGTCTCTTTGTCAGTCTGTTTCTATGACTGTTTGTATGTCAATTGTCTAATTATTAAACTAAATACATGTAGTCTAAAACACAAGAATTTACCTCGGGATAAATTAAGTTACTTCTTATCTGTTTATTAATCTATTTTTTGATCTGTCTATCTAGTTGTATGCCTATTTACAGCTGTAATTAATAGAAAAACATGTAATGAAAAGGTTTTTGTGCTTGATTATATAATTGTAAGACTAAATGAATGTTGTCTAAAAGAAGAAAACAATGGATTGTTTTTAACAAAATCATATGCATAACAATTTCTGTCACCCCTACAATTAATATGTTGTGTAACCTCCATTTGCCAGTTTGACATGAGTGAGATTCTTATAAAGCTTTGTCAGGTCGGGGAATATAGAGGAAGACATCTGAGGTCATTCCTCAGCACAGAGTCTCTCCACATGCTCCTGAATCTGAGGTCCCCTCTTTTGTTCTCTCCTTTTGAGCTCAGTGGGGTTTTGTCCAAGGGACTGAAAAGCCTTTTTCTGTGGTCACTGAACCATTTTTGTGTAGATTTGGGTAGCTGTCCTGCTGTTAAATGCAGCCACAATTCTGTCTTAAATTTTTGGCCGAGGCAGACAGGTATTCCTTCAAAATCTCCTGTTACTTTAAACTTAGTGTTTAAACAGGGTTTCCAGGGCCTTGAGAGGATAATCAGACCAGAGTATCGCAGATCCCCCAGCATATTTAACAGTAAGCTTGTGCTTCTTCTGCTTTAAAAAGTCAAACCCAATTTTACCAAATAGCTCTATTTTTGTCATCTCACTGGAGGAACAGGTTCCAGTCAAAGTTCCCATATTGTCTAGAAAACTTTAAGCACAGTTATAATTTTTAATTAGTGTGTTCTCTAATCTTCCTTTCATGTTATCAGTGAAAGGTTGAGCTAATTAACCACAGAGACATTTTCCATGGCCCATATTTATTCCATGACCCGTCTTTATTAAGGTAAATCTGACTGTATCAGTCTGGCTGGGCCACACGGCTCGATACGCATTACGTCTTCGCTTGAATGGCTGCTTAAGCAGTAGTTTGACCTAAGAGCGTGAGATGTGAGGTGGAATAAAGTACCGGTTTTCATGCTCTGGTCCACCACACCTCGTACCACTGACAGTTTTGCATGATGTGAAATAGTGCTCATGTTTGTGTCACTTGTACAGTAATTGCCATGTCATTTCAATGGCTCAACCAACAGGATTCCTCCATTCTTGAAGCATATTTTGCTTATTCCTTTTAGAGGATGAATGCAAAGATCTGTATTTGCTTGTTCATCCTACACCTGTATTTGCTTGTTTATGTACACCTATTCCAGAGTCACCTTATGAGGTAACTGTAGCCTTCACCCAGGAGCAGATGTCGTCAGGTGGTGCTCACCCTTGTCTGAGTGTTTCGGTCCTCAACCACAACACTCTCCAGTTAGTGAGCTGGCAGTGATGGCAGAGTCACTGCCTATTTGCTCCTGGCATCCAGCTTCCCTTCTCCAGCCTGCACCAAATCCAGGAGGAGGCATGTTCAGCCTCCTCCCCAATCTTATGAGCTGCTTGTGACAAGAATAAATGTGCTTTTGAATTTTTTTCAGCTTAAAAATACTCAAGTAGCGTACAAATCATGTCCAAAATAATAATTCACCAAAATTGAAAATGAAAACAATCTAATGTGTTAAAATGATTTTTAAAATGATTTTAAATAGATTGTTTAAAAAGAGAAACAGATAATCATAATATTATAATCATAATATTTACAAAAAAGATCACAAAAGCAGATAAATAAAACAGAATTCACAGAGTAGTTTTCATTTTCATTAATTTTTTATTCAGTATTTCTTATTTACTCTTTGTTAAACCATTTGACATATGTAGGCTTATTAAATCAAGGCATTTCTTACAACTTACGTTCAAGCCATTGACGAATTCATGAAACCAGCATAATTATAAAGAATATATTAACGCATTAATTCTGAATACGTTCAGTTCACCTTTCTGTACTGGTGCTAGCATGACCTGTGCATGTGGCGCCATCTGGTGGCCATAAGAAGGCAACAGTATTCTTTTAATTATGGAGGAAATTCAAGAAACGGTGGTGTTGAAATAGGAATAAATTGTTCCTTCAAAACTAAAATTCAGGAAAATATAGTGTCATATATTGACTGTGAATTGGTCTAATCTGATTAAAGTGCTTTAATTAGAGTAATGAATTTTAAAAGCACATGGACTGGTGGCCTAGTGTTTAGGGAATTGGCCCTGTGATCGGAAAGTTGTGGGTTTGAATCCTAGGACTACTAGTGTCATCACTGAGGTTCCCTTGAGCGAGGTACAGTCCCCACACACTGCTTCCTGGGCGCCCCTCATTGGTGGCAGACCCCTGCTTTACTTGGTGAATGGTTTAAATGCAGATAAAGAAGTTCACACTGTGTGATGTGTTCACGCGTCACTATAAGGGCCACTTATGCTTTCAAAAGACTGAGCCAGCATCTGATACTTTCTTTTGTCAACTGTATTTTTAGAAAAAGGTGCCATACATCGTTCTGTGTTCTTTTCTTATCAGTTACAAGAGCCCGAATCAGAAAACTTTATTGATCCCGCAGGAAATTGCTTCTCTAATTAACATCCACTCGGTTTTGTGATGTTAGATAATTAATGTTTTCTGTCTCACATTCAGGAAATGTGGATTATCAGCAGTCCAGGTGTCCTTTTGTCTAGAAATGCAAGTACAAATGGATGAGAGAGAAAAGTGGAGGATTCCCACCAAAATGTTCTGAAGATGCCTCATAACAAGAAGGTCATTGGTTCGAGTTTCTGCAAAGGGTCCTTTGTGTGCGGAGTTTGCATGTTTCTCCTTGTGTTTTCCACTGAGAGCTCTGATTTCCTCCTACAGTTCACAGACATGGATATCCGGTGAGTTGGAAATGCTAAATTGCCCCTGTGTGTGTGTGTGTGTGTGTGTGTGTGTGTGTGGCTGTGTGTCTGCGCTGTAATGGACTGTGGCTTTTGCCCCTGTGAGTGCTGAGACAGGATCTAGCTCCTGCTGTGACCCTAGTTAAAGATAAGCAGCTCGGATGATGGATGGATGTTCTGAACAAATTACATTGCTAATAAAAGCTATTCAAGCACAGATTCTGCAAAAACCTACTTAGATGCACACGCAAGTTAATGTTATTTATGCATTCGTCTCATAACCCTGCTGAGACAGCTGGTAGCCTAGTGGTTGGGTGCTCACCCTGCGATCAGAAAGTTGTAGGTTTGATTCCCAAGATTGCCAAGCACCTCTGAGGTACCCTGAGCAAGGTACCGCCCCCACATTCTGCTCCCCGGCCGCTGTGTTCGTAGCTGCCCCCTGCTTCACTTTGTGAATGGGTTAAATGCAGAGGAAGAACTTCGTGCTGTTCACATATGATAGAACTTCCACTTTAGAAAAAGAAGGGTCTGCTTTGTCTGCTCATTTCTAATCATGGTTAACACTACATGACTCCTCTATGACTACATTTAACTCTATGTCCAAACTCTTGTGGTGTTGAGCATTTGATTTAAAAAATAATCCAACCAAGTGTGAGGCTTTTCATGAATCTGTTATGTCTTGTTAGGGGTTCCTGGGCCTTGTTACAGTTGCTAAGCTACGATTAGACTCTTGGTATTTTGAGGAGGGGTTCAGTGAAACTTGAAAAGTTTGGGCTACTTTATTATGGAAATACCTCAAATATAAAATCCTGAGTAAAGATTAAAACAGGCATGCAGAATGTAATCAAGGTAAAAATTAAAATACTCAAATAGAATGCAGAGACCAGGAAAAAGGGGGAAAAAATCTACCAATTTATGAAAATGTCTGTATAATATAGTGGTTGAGGAGTAAACAAAGTTGTTCTGTGTAGTTTGTGGTTTTGTTTATTTCTCCTTATTATTATTCATTATTATTATTTTTTTTTTATTATTATATATATATTTTTTGGCACAAAATATTCTTCAGGATTTTTTAGTTACTGTCCATCCCTGCCAATAAATATGTGCTAAAATAAACGGATAACCATAGCTGTTAACAAAATCCTAAAAAACACGTTCCAGCTGTAAAACTTGTCAAACCTGGATAAACCAGGCACTTGGGAAATTAACCTGCTGGGCTTCATTTAAATATGAATAGCTTACAGTCAGTAGGTGGCAATAAAGGCTCTTGCCTCTGAACTGCAGGATCATTTATATTGTTCGAATATTGCTGTAAAATGACCTGCAGCTCGTAAAAAACATAACAAAACAGAAATAGTTAAACCAAGCCTTTCTGCACGTTTTATTTTTCATGAAATATCACTGAGCTCTTTCATTATCTTTGGTAGTCTTCTATAGTAAACAGGGAGCCTCTGCCAGGCGTTACAATGATGAAAGCAGAAGACACAAAACATATAAGAATTCAGAAACTGTTCAAATCCAAAAAAGGAGTGATTTTTTTTTACTCCTGGTCCTTTTCTTCTCCATGTGTAATGATGTACACCAGGTTCTTGTAGTCAAGATTACCAGCCACATCTGGTGGGAAAGCTGCGTACATCTGCTCCATCTGAACAGATGGAGAAAAAACAGAAGGATGTCAGTACAACACAACTTTTCCAGTCAAGGTGTGGTTTAGAAATATTAAGTTTGATAAAATGAATCTGGAAAACAAATGAACACCTCCGCCTGAGAGAATCTGTCCGCCTGGGTTGTCAGCATCTCTGTCACACTACAGAGGGAAACAAGTTGTTAGAGGTCATTAGAGGAGACTGACATCGTTTTAATGTAGATTTGATGCCTGTATTGTTTTCCATTATCTCTGAGAAGTCCAGGGATATGTAATTGTATTCATTTTATGCATTTATTGTAAAGATTAGTTTTAATTCAGTTCATACGCACCCTGTAGCAACACGATATGGAACTGTCACACCAAGGGGGCGATCTTTTTTTACTTCTTGGCAAATAATCAAATCACAGATAGGAGTTTATCAGTTGTTAGAGCACATCAGAGATTTTAATGTTGTTTTGACGTCTGTATTGTTTTCCTTTGTCCAGAGTGGTGTAATTATGTTTATTTTATTCATTTATTTAAAAAAAACCCATTTTTATGTATGGTATATACACCCCTTGCACACATTATGAAAACGCCACACCTAGGGAACCTTCACCTGCCTTTTTAAAAAAAAACTTGGTAGCAAATAACAGTTATGTTTTGACACGAAACATTTTTTATTTAATAGTTGGGAACAGTTTGGGAAATTAAACTGTATTATTTAAATAATTTTCCAAATCCAAATAGAGGAAATAAGCATTCAGTGGGGAAGAAAAAATGACGGAATCATCTATAATTTGCATTTCTGAAACGAATACAGCCCTAGTCTACAAATGGTAATCAGTATGCAGTTAAACGAAAGTGCTTGCAGACCTTAACGAGCTGCTGGACTCGACTAATTGAAATGGAAGGTGGCCCCAAAGAGGTAGCTCAAGCACGGAGTGGCAAAAGATGCTGTTTGCTCAATTTGGTGCAAGTCTAAATGGCTGTGTGTAGAATTTGGTGCAATGGAATGGGAAGGTTATAAAAGTAAAACGTACGGTTCGGCCAGGGAAGACATCAAAGGGTCAGGATAGAAAAATCAAAGCAATTTCAAAGCCTTAAAAATAAAAAAATCACAACAAAACAAATGAAAAACAAACGGGCGGAACAGGGCCCTGCGTATGACACAGCACTCTAAGAAATTGACTGAAAGGAATAGGATTTATACAGTAAAACCAAAGGAAAACAACACTAACATTTAAAAACAGTTACAGTGGAAATGTACTAATTTTTTTGTTGATGATTCCTTACTTATAGTGATGTGATTTGCTTGAGGAGTGTTTCACAAAGCCAGAATGTTCTGTTATGAAACAATTGTTTGTGTCTTTTCTACAGTGTGGTGATTCCATCATTTTTGCCAGAGGTTTCACTCCACGCTATTTGGACAAAAGTATTGGGACACACCTGTTTTTCAGGGATGGACGAGGCCCCCTACTTCCAGTGAAGGACAATCTTAATGCTCAGAGGACCAAGACATTTTGACAACCCCATGCTTCCAACTTTGTGGACACAGTTTGGGGAAGAACCTGTTATATTCCAGCATGACTGTACCCCAGTGCACAAAGCGAGCTCCATAAAGACATGGCTGGATGTGTGGAAGAACTTGACTGGCCCACACAGAAACCTGACCTCAACCCCATCCAACACATTTGGGATGAACTGGAACGGAGATTGTGAGCCAGGCCTTTGTTTTTATCATCCTCTGATCTAATAAAGTACTTACAAATCCTTCTTTAAGTATCCTTTCCCCTCAGGATCAAAGACTTTAAAGGCGTTTAGGATGGTCTCCTCTGCATCTGCACCTAATCACAGAAATACATTTTGAAATAATGAGGCTTGTGCTAACACAGGCCTCATTATATTGCAGAATATGGTTAGAATATAGTTTCTCTTGGTGCATTTTGGCTTTTTTCCGTATAAATAAATTGGATGTTGCTGTTTCTTCTCGGAGCATTATACCAAACTACTCTCTCTCTTGCCTTTGAGCTTCTCCCCGAACATGGTGAGGAAGACGGTGAAGTTAATGGGTCCAGGAGCTTCCTTCAGCATCCCATCAATCTCCTCTTGTTTCACATTCAGCCGCCCTACAGCACCGGCAAAGTATCAGAAGGTCAGAACCACACTCTCACACAAACACTTTCCACATCCTCATGTAAAGGCCAATGGGTGGGACTGATAAAACTCAGTATCACAGTATTTTGTAAATATTTCACAATATCAAGTTTGTTTACTGAGTGCTGCTAGTATGTGCTAATCTACATACTAAATGGTGAACAGGTACAAGATTTCCATAATACTGAAATATTTTTTAATATAATTGGAACAGTCTGAAATTCCCATTAAGAGACACACATTGCACTCTACAAGTTATCTGTACTGATATGCTGATATAACAATTTAGTAGGAAGGGGGATACATCTAAAAATAGTTTGCACAATATTTTCTTGTTAAAAAAGACTAGATTATTGATAACCATTGGGACACTGGAGCTGTACAGAAAGTGCTTAGAACTTTCCTCAGATGGATTTGTGTGCACTTTGGAAAACCCACAGCAGAGACAGGAGGGAATTTCTCTTCCGTCGCCTAACAGCTCATTAATGGCCCATAATAAGCCATTGTTTAACAGCAAAAGGGATTACATTACATATAGATATTATTTTGTGCTATTCATTGAGCTGTATAAGATTTTAATTGGTTCTCTAGAGCTCTCAGTTCTTTTACCCATCAGAATTGGCATCAGCTTGTCAATCACTGTCATCACCCTTTTATCCAGGACTGCAGTATAAATTATGTGATTTCCAGCAATGGAGAAACGGTCCTCCATTTTTTTCTGGTTTAATTCTGAGGCCAAGATTAATAAATCAATACTAGATACACTACCAGTCAAAAGTTTGGACACATTGTAGATTAATATTTAACATAAACAGAATGATGAAGGAACACATGGGGTCATGCAGTAAACAAAAAAGAGGTAAACAAACCAGAATATGATCTGTAATAAGGGAATGATGGATTGTTGTTTTTTTACTTAGTTTAGTGGTTCTTGCCATAATGTGCAGTAGAACCGTAGTGGAACAGGATCACTAACTGTGGACCAACCCGACCCTCACAG
>JBBPDB010000017.1:7067358-7100205 GCA_037974465.1 Brachypetersius altus | reverse complement strand
TGTGTGTGTGTGTGTGTGCTCGTCCCCTATCTGCAGTGTGGGTGTGTGTGTGTGTGTGTGTGTGTGTGTGTGTGTGTGTGTGTGAGAGAGAGAGAGAGAGAGAGCTCGAGAGCTCCGTGTAATCGCTTCTCTCTGCTAATGTTTGTAAATCAGGCTCGGCCGGCGAGAGGGCAGCAGCCTCACCCCCCCACCTTCCTCCACCCCATCACCCCCCACCCCCCCGGTATGATTGATGTCCTGTAACATGAGCAATGACAAGAGCATGCCAGGAGCCGTTCGAGGGGGCTGGGATTGTGTGTGTGTGTGTTGTGCACGCATGTGTGTGGCCGCTTGCTATTCAAGCCTCCTCCAGCAGCAAGAAACTGCACGGTGGGTTTTTGCTCCTGGAAGCCGTTCATTCATTCAGCGGACTCGGTTTCCACGCTGGCCCGAGCGGAGAGCAGCTTTGTGCGAGTCGAGGAGGGCAGATGAGCGGGGTCTCTGGTGGAGGGTGGAGTGGGTGAAGCAAAGCCGCAGCAGCATTCAGGTGGAGCAGCGAGGACGCCCATATGGTCCATAATGTCACAAAACATGAAAGTGATGAAATGTAAGACAGACTGAACGATACGAGGGGAAATGTGTCATTTTTGTGTTGCATTTTGATACTGACCAAATTGTGTCAGGCAATTTAAGTAAGTATTATAGACAAGTTGAGGTCTAATGGTTTCTTTAATCAACGTCAACGTAAAACATGGCCTCAAGTTTAGATTTTTACCTTAAGTGAACTTAAAAAAAACTTTAGGGCTTCATTTAATAGGAACCATGAGTTTCATTTTTTATCACTCCAGTTTTTCACATTTGCAGCTTCAAATAGATCCCTTGAGCATCTTACTGAAATCCTTATAAATGTTTTGTAGTTGTTACAAAGACGACAGAATATCCAATTTTTAAACTTTTGCCTGCGGTACATTGTAAATCACTGTTTGTGTGCTTTTGCCTTGTCCTAACTGATCTACAGGCAGTTAATGAGCTTCATAAGGGTAATTTAAAACAACAGCTCTGATAATTCAGGCTATAATTTAAAAAGTAACTATTGCAACTTTAAAAAAAACCCCTCTCAAACACACATATCTTTAGCACCGGTGCATTCTAATGTTTTGAGGTGAATTACTGCACACGAGAAGTTGCACCATTGAGATGATTTGTTGTTTTATCCACAAAGACAAGTTTAATGTCAATCGGTTTGAGTTTAGGTGAAGCTTACTGTGCATGATAGTGGCTGATGCTGTTAGGAAGCCACAGAGTAATTCCGATGGTAAATCTTGCTCCAGATCGGCCCTTTATTGCACACTTCCCATCCTGTGCAAATCCTCTGGTGCTGGCTTTTTGGAATGCACACATTTGCACATCCGAGCCCTGAGGTTTTACTTTGTTTCTTGAGTTAGTCTAGGTCGCACCTGGTGCAGGTTATTGATGTGCTCACCTGCACCCGGTGACAATTCCAGGCTTATTAAATGCGAGTTACCAAATGCCCCGTCAGCACTGTGTGTTTTTGTAGTGTCACGCTGAACTGGGTTTGAATACACAGGCAAGGCTACAGCCCTCCATGTGTCTGAACTGTGTGGCAAGAATGGCACAGTAAATCCAAATGTTCTGGCACTTTGTAAAACTTTAAAAAACGTGTTTACAGCACGCTTTTCTGAGCATATTATGGATATCAGCATTTAAGGAACTCTGTAAAACTTCATGCTTAATTACAAAGAGCATCATTAGTTAGATATGGAGCAGTGCAGTGTGAAATGCTGAATATAAATTAATTATAATCACAATTGGTGAAAATGATCGGCTTATATGAACCAGTGCTAAAAAAATCTTTCACTTTTTTCTCAGGTAAATCTCTAAAAGTATTGTGATGTTATATTTGTTCCATATCATCCACCTTGTTTTTATAATGCTCTTAAAAGAGCATTTCTTTCAGATGCTGGACCTTTTACTTTTCTAGGTAGGTGGGAAATGCCCCTCACATTCTCCAAGTGTCATATTTAACCATTATAATAGGTCTGTAATTGTTTTGACAGGGGTCTGTGAATATTTTATTGGGCTCTTTTTTTTCTCCTCGCATTTTGCACTCGGATCCCGCTCCCTTTGATTCATACCCTTTAAAATTACGCATGCACGGATAATAGATGCGAAACCACTGCTTCGTCAGTCATGAAATGCGCTGTTCTCCCACAGTCTGCCGTAGCCGCGGAGGTACCCGAGCACGAAATATCCGACTGAATGCGAATCTGCTTAGGAAATGAGCTGGAAAAAAATACGACAGAAAGCAGGAGGAACTTGGTTAAATTACAGAAAATGTGCCTAACTTCAGCTGAAGTGCAAAAGCACCATCCGCTTGAGAGTCTCAGATGTCTTGGGTCTCGTGTGTCATTGTGCAAGAGGTGAAAGGACACCTTATATTAAATTCTCTTTTTCAATTGAAGGAAGTCTTTATGGTTTTTGGGTGGCGGTGGCCATTGCTTGCTTCTGGAATCTCATTGTGATTCTCTGTCCATTTCCCTTGTGGGACATCATGGCCATTGTGTCTACCTTGGCCCCTCACCCACCCTTGAACTTGAGCTTCATGGAGATCTATAGATTAGCCTTAAATATAGAAATATTGGAGAGAACAGAAATGCATCTGTGAAACCCCAGAAGTTTGTTTGCACTGAGATATAACCTGCAAGAGACGTACCAAGTGCAATTCCGCCTCCTCCAAAAATCTTATACTGTCTTTGCCATCAGCTGTTGTGCTGTAACCTTGGCCCCCATGGGTGGAAATAGTCTGCTTGTATTGACCAGTGGGGGAATAAGTGGGGGATCTGCGGCTGACACTTGATTTATTACCCTCTTTTGTCTGTGTTGGTCTGCAGCGTTGCATATGGCTGTGTCATATGATATTTGTGTCTGGGATCTTATGGGTCCTGGGTGTCAGGGTGGTTGCCCTCCAATTACAATAAGTTATAAGCCAACTGCTACATTGTTATTATACCTCGAGGGTGTTTCCCATAATGTCCCCTTGTTTATTAGTGTTTTTCTTGAAGAATAAATTGAGAAAACGAATGTGAGGGACTGTCAGTGAATATTTGCAGTAGGGCCAGGGAACGTGTCGATATTTATTGTTCATATGATAAATGACGTCATGTTATGCCACAGTATGCTTTTCTGAGCATATCATGGGTATCCATGATACTTAAAGAGCACTGGACGACCGCGTGTTTCATTACAAATACAGCATTAGTAAAGTGAATAGTGAACAGTGAATAATGATAAAAATATATATTCATTCATATGGACATTTTCTCGATACCCAGCATGAATCACAACATGAAGTTCTTCTGAGGTTCAACAAGAAAGACGGAAGTCAGCACCACCAAATTTCAAGAGTACTATCAAAAACTATTAACACGATGATTTTTATTCAGCGTTTCTCACACATTGCACTAAACCAGTCCATTTATATACGGCTAATTACAATTCTCTTTGTATCGAAACATGCAGTTCAGGGTTCTTTCATTATAGACATGTCCTTGATTTGCTCAGAAAGCTTATTGTGACATAATGTTGAATATTATGAAGAATGAAATGATAGATATTATCGTATATATATATATGTACAATTTTTTGTTAGTTGTATCAAGACAGTAGTATGTATGCGTTCCTTTTTTCTCCAGTTTCCGAAAATGTCAGAAAATTTTGTTGCGTGTCATGAGCATGTCTTGAAGATGTATTTGCCATGTTGTCTGATCCCAATCTACTATGCTTTTTGATATCTGTGATGAGAAGACACCAAGAGCATAGATGGAAAAATATTGCGATAAGAGACTTTGAGATAGTTCTCTGGATGACGTTTGGTAGAAAATCGAAGCTTACAGTGATCGTCCCAGTATGAAGCACATAAACCTGCTGCTTTTTGCTTTTTGCGGGGTGGCCAGCCTTTTTTTTTTTCTGTCTCGATGAGTCGTCACAGGCAGAGGAACTTGTGGGGTTTATACCTCATAAAAGAGATGACACAGAAATGGAGAGAGAACAGGTTCTGTGACCTTGGTTCCCGCTGCTCTCTGGTCACTCGGCTGTTGCCGTGGTAATCATTCACACCAGCCAGATGGCATTTCCGTGGGCGCCCGTGGAAAGGACAGGTCAAGAAGGTCCTGCTAGGCGCTGCCGGGCCTGAATACAGGTCCCGGCCAGTAGGGAATGGACTTACGCCATCCTTTTGTACGGGATGATGAATAGTGGGAGGAGAGTGTCATAGACCACCGTAGCATGAGTGTTGCGAAATTGAGTCTGCATGTAACACAAAGCTAGCGTTTCCTAGTTGCTTTGTACTATGATGGTGGTCTCTTCGTTTTGGGGCATCGTTCTGCACTGAATTGAAGATAATTTTTTCAGATTTTTAAGGTTAGTAGATGGTTAAGAGTCATTCAGAGCAGGTTTACAGTAGTGGTGAATGGAACCAGGCGTCTGATGGTTTCATGCTTCTAAAAGCTCCTTCACAGAAGGCTGTACATGAAATGGTTATGAACATGCTGCCTGATGCCTCAGACATTGTTTTGCAAGATGATTTTGGTCTAAAATACATATATTTTGAAACTGATTATAGGAATAGTTCTAAAGTAGTATAAAGTAGTACTAAATAATACACTGAATATCCACTATGTTTTTGCCAAGATGACCAATCACAGCCCCAGGTGAGAGTTGTTGAGATGTTTATGTAATCCAGCCAATAAAAATTACTTTAACCAGGGCCTATATTGTACGTATTCCTTCTGTTACAACAGTTTTAAGAGTATACCATAATACCATATACCAGTCATATAGCATATACCATTCATAACAATTCATCATAGTTTTTCTTACATGACTATTTTACAACTTCTGTTCATCCCTTAGCATTAAGCAGATTGCTTTTGGTACTGTGCCTTAAAAACTGATAACTGATAAACTGATAAACATATGACCCCTTTTCCGATTGACTGCCCTGTATTACAGCTAATACAGGAGGCAGCATGAAGCTGAAACACTTCTTAGAACTTCAGTGTGAAAGGGCAGGACTAAACTGCAATAGGCTGAATAAAGGGTTGAATGTAAATGTGTTATTTTTATTTTTGCAGTTTGATTCCCATATATGAATGTAAGTGTATGGATGTGGGAAATACGTTAGCAGTATTTACTTACTACGTAAATATTTTAGCGGTGTTTACATACTTCAAGCCCTTTTCCAGGTTCCAGAAAAGAGATAATATGGGCGCTTTAATATATTGAAAGGATAAGTAATATGTAGCAATATATTCGCAATACTAATGTTTTGTCCATATCATGGAGCCATACTGAATTTATGTTGCAGACATCAAGACCCCTGGTTTCTGTCACCACCCCTATAAAGAACTCCTACCCAGTGGTACTCTCAAGATGAGTCAACATGCTGTTTGATTATTGGTTTGTAGCTATGACTAATTATTTGATCATAGATAATAATCTTTGATCATAGATGAGCAAACCGTTTCTTAAAGTCACTATTGATAATGTGCTTTAAATATTCATTTGATAATACAGATATCAGTTTGTTTACACTGGCCTGCCTAATTGCATGGGTTGCTTCCTACAAGCCATTTACTTTATCTTAATTCCTTCTCACACTAAAAACAAAGGCCTAGAGGACATCCTGCAGCGATTTGTATTCCCTGCTTTTCTGGACTTTCAGTAGTCTGACAACAGGATGTCTTGGTCATTCCGCTTTGTTCTTGTGTGTGTCTGTGTGTGTGTGAGTGAGGCCCGGTTTCTGTGTGGCGATGTAAATGAGATCAGAAACACAAAGCTGTGATTGTGCCATACTCTGCATGACTCAGGCCTTTGCATGTCAGCTTTAATCTGCAGTGAGCGGCAGTCGCATCGCCAAATGGTGCCATCGCCGCGACGTTTGCGAGTGTGCAGCCCCGGCCAGGCGTCTTTGTGTACGCTTTGCCAAGAGCTTTTCCCCAACCGGCTCAAATTGGCCGTGAAAAAGACCCGTTTCAACTTTGCACTCGTTCATGGTGGAGTGGGTCTGTGTTTATTGTTGTTATTGTTGTTCTTGAAATGCGCCCGGATCCGGAATGGTTTTGAGATATTCTGCGGGGCGGTTGGGATTTGCGATGATGAAAGAACCAGTGCAGTTGCTGAGAGGAAACCTTGGATACCCTCAACAACATTAAATGGAAAGCGCCCTGAGAGACGAACCAGCAGCATAACAGCACCGCAGAGAATTCGCACAGTAATGCACAACAATCAGACCCTGTAACCAGTCACTGATAATCCACGTGTCATTAATTATGACGATTACAAAGGAATACTGAATCGCATGCGGAGCTGTCTGGGATGTGAAATCTTCCCCAAACAAAAAAGAAGCAGATCGGAGAAGCATGAGGATGTGATGGACTCAGGTTTAGGCCTTAGGGCTCAAATATGTTTCTGTAAAATTACCATTTGAATAAATCAGCATCGCTATACATGCTTATCTCCTGCGCCTTAATGTGTGCATGTAGGCCGGTCTCTTGTCCTCCATGTTTGCACGATGGTGCCCTTCCTCTCTCACCGTGTTCTCCTGCCATGGAAACAAAAGGGAGAGGCGAACCAGGAGGAAAAGCCTTTACAGTGTGAGCAAATTGAGTTGTGAGATCCAGTAGTGACATTCTGCAGCTTTGCTGACAACATTAGAGGGGAAGTGAAACTGACTCGAGCTTTAAGCAGTTTAACCTTCCTCTGTAGAATTAGTGCTCGAGACTTCAAAGCAGATACTTCAGCATGAGGAGCCGAATGATAAACCGTTTTTTTCCTACTCCCCCCACCCCCCCACCTTCTTCTTTCCCGGCACGGCGACGGGTGACTATTCATAGAGGAGAGAACGGGACTGTCATAAAACGTCGGCTTAATCACTGTGACCCTCCTGGGGTTTGATTTTCATACCTGTCCAGAGTCATTTTCTTCCATTCACACCCACTGTTCCAGGATAAACACGGCTGCTTTGATACGGCTGTGATCTTTTTTGTAATGACAGCGGTTTATGCGTTCCCCTGCACAAAGCCGGCGGTGCTCTCAAGCGAGCCCGTTCTCGTAGACCAGGTGAAGTAACATGGATCAGACGCGAGACTGGGGAGCATTTCTTGGTGCAGGTGCGGCTGCATGGATGAAGCCTAACGTTGACCATCATGCTCCAATACTGACCTTTACAACTCATACCAACTCCACGGTGGTGTTAGCTTTGTCGCCGTGCCTGATGCGTAACCATGACATGCGCCCTCAGCTTATGCTGGTTCCTCTTTGAAAATCCCTAACAACGTCCCAGATGCATAGATCCTCAATTTTTCACTATCGATCTACACCAAGCGCGATAGTCCTTCACAGCAATGACTCTCAGCATTTTCATATTAATACCTTGTTCCCTGACACTCCTGGGGGGCCGCGGTGGGCTTGGCGCAGGAGTAAATAACGAGGCTTTAACAAAACTTTGGGGACGCATTAGTCTAGAGAAGCAGGGGCTTTCCGTGTATCTCAGTGTCCGCCTCAACCTGAGCAGCAGCCCCGTAAACCTTCCTTTCAGAGGCAAACGAGCAAGCGGGAGAGAGCTAATGGCTCATCTGTATGAGTATATAGCTGCGTCTTCTCTTCCCCGTTGGCAGCCGGAGCTCGGCCCAGCGAGGCCATATTGAGCTGTGTACCTGTACAGCAGCCCTCTTTATTTGTTTTGACTGTCTGATGGCAGACGTATTGAGCACCAGCCTTTCTTGTTCATTTTACAGAGCCCTTATTGAATCCCTCCATTCTTCTTCCTCTCTCTCTCTCTCTCTCTCTCTCTCTCCCTTATTCTCCCTGCTCCACTCTCTGCCTCTCTCATATCAGGCAGTGCTTCAGAAGCCGTAATTCAGCTCCCTATTGTCCATTCTGCCCTTCAGGGATAAAAGGAGACCCCCTGATTGTGTGTGTGTGTGTGTATGTGTGTGTGTGTGCGCGCGTGCGTATGTACACACTCACAGTGTTTACTTCACTACTATGCAGTGGAACAGCACCAGCCCTTCCCCCCCTTTATGATGATACTCTATATATATTATATTTGAATGCAAATTCTCTGTTTTAATGCTCCACTGCTGTGAAGTGGGCCTGAGAGATCATCGAAACATTTATTCGAACGCTTCCTAGATTTGCGTGTCATGCTTATTTTCTCGTGCTTTAAGGTGCTAGAGATGTGTGACGAGCTCAGCCTCCTTTATTTGTTTCAAATTCACATGCTTCAGTCTATCAGCAGAAATAAATCCTGCATACTGCGAGGAAACATTACAGTTCCTTGATCTGAGATGGTGACACGTAGGTCTAATTATAGTCTAAACAGGCAGTTTCTTAGTGGTTTATTAGACTTCCCTTTGTTGTGCGACTCATGTAATTAATTACTCCGTTTGCCTCTGACAGAAGATTCTGAAAGTGAGCAGCACCGTCATGAGCAGTTCATCAGTTTTAATGGTGAGGGAATGGAAGTATGCATGTGGCAGATCATCTGAGATTTACACACTTTCCTCTTCACTCGGTTTCTGTATTTTCAGCAGTTGAACAAAACACCTTCTGTATAAATTAATGTAGTAATGTTGTAGTAATATAAAGACTGTATATAAGCATGTTTTAATGCATTTCAATTAAAAAAAAACTTTTAGTATATACATACTCTTAGAGTTTCCATATGTAAACTCCCCCAATCCATACCGTCCATATATGGAAACTAAACTGCAAAAACATCCCATTTTCAAATCACAGTTTTTGTGATGTCACAAAGCCAACAAACTGTATATATGTATCTCTTTATTCAGCCAATAGGAATTTAGCCACACCCATTCAGGCTGAAGTTCAAAGGAGTGTTTAGGGTGTGTGTTTCTTTTTGAAGGAGCAACAGCACAACAAGATCATTTCCGTATTAGTCTTACGTTTGCGTATACAGTAAGCCCCCACTTTAATTTGGATCAGCAGTCGCTGTTTCAGTCCATCGCGGATTTTTTCTTAGAACCAAGCTAAACATTTTTCGCTGAAACCCCATACTAATGCAGAAACTGCAGATATCCTCCCCCTCGTCCATGTGCTGGGTTGCTAAGCACCTGCCCCAAACATAAGCAACCCGCACGAGGACTAGGGGGCGTGACGGATGAGGCCAGGACGACACAGCTTTTTTCGTGGCAATATATACAAGTGCTAACTTATTAAGAAAACTATAATTTACTAATTTTGTAACATAAATACTAACGTAAAAATCGCCACATTTCCATATAAAAAACGGCTATACATTTCTTGGTCCTGTAGAGAGAAAGAAAGCGCGTCTTGGGATGGTGAAATGCCGCTGTGAAATACTCAGAGGCAGTAGGTTTGACAACAGCCAATCCGAGAACAGTATTTGTTTCTACTTGCTGCTGATTGGCTGCTGCTCTTTGACACAGCTGCAGTCCAGAATTTCCCCTGTGGAGCGTCTCAAGAGAGCATATTTGGGGGAATATTTATGGTTTACGGTATAAAAATAGGCATTTTTAGGCATTTTTTTTTACCACATCACAACATCGCATTTTTTCGAATTCTAATATTACTTTGTGTTTTTCATGGCATTTATGGATAAATAGATAAATTATAATTTCGATAAGTTCCAAAGACTTTTGTACAATACTGGGTATACCCTGATCAGTCTCAACAAATAACTGCCTAATATCTTGTTGTTTCCCTTTGTACTACCAAAACAGCTCTGACCATTGAGGAATGGACTCCGCAAGACCTCTGAATGTCTGAATGTATGCTGTGCTATCTGGCACCAAGCAGATCCTTTTAGTCCTGTAAGTTACAAAGTAGGGCTTCCATGGATTGGAGTAGTTTCCAGTACATCGCACAGATGCTCGGACTGGTCAACACGTTAAACTCTGTCATGTCCCCCAAATCGTTCCTGAGCAATTTTTACAGTGTGGCAGGGCGCATTATTCCGCATTGACATGTAGTCACACAGTCCCATACGCAGCAAGCTGTGATGCACTATGTGTTCTGACACCTTTCTAACATAGCCAGCATGAACTTTTTCAGTTATTTGTGCTTCAGTGGCTCTTCTATGGCATCTGACCAGACGGACTGCCCACGTGCATCAGTGAGTCTTAGGCACCCGTGAACCTGTTGCCCCATTAGGCCTCAGTCAAAGTGGCTCAGGCCCTTATGCCTGCCCGTTTTCCAGCTTTCAAAATATCAACTTTAGGAACTGACTGTTGACTTCTTGCTTGATTTTCCCACCCTTTTACAGGTGCTGCTGTAAGGAAATAATCAATGTTATTCACTTCAGTTCAATTCACTTTAATGTTGTGGCTGTTTGGTTTTTCTGAGGTTTGATAAATTGCAACAGACAAAAAAGATAAAAGTAAGGGCACACTCAAAAGATTAAGTTAATAACTTAATGCAGTGATTTTTATTCATCATTTCACACAATGTACTACATTAAATCCAATTAAATTAGAATTATGCTCTGTTTGTAATGAACATACAGTTTTTAAAGGTATTCACATTATGCTCAGAAAAGCACATTGTGATGTGATGAAACTGATTACACTAATAAAATAACTCCATTATCCACCCCTAATTACAATTATCATGTGGCAGTTGATCATCAGTCATCATGAAAGTTCTGTTGGGACACTTTAGAATTCATTTACTGCACCCTGTTCACTCCTGTATTTAGTGCTGTCTGCTTAGGATCCGAGCTCCCAAGACGTATGATTCCAGGTGGAAACAGTGTCCGATATGTCTTGTGTAATTGACTAGACCTTTTCCCTGGCTGTTGTGCTCCTTGTTGCATTTGCTGTGGCCATGTCAGTGGAATGAAAACCAGTGCTGAGTTCCACTGGCCTGCGGTTGTCTTTTAGAATTGAACTGCATCCAGTGGTACATCCAGTGTAAAGAACCAGAGTATTTATATGTGTAAATGTTGTACCAATAATAGAAATTGTGGTAATCAGGTATATCACTTCAGGTATGAGTAAGATCATGTAAGCTTCTTAGGGAGATAAGTCTTGAATCTATTTGCATAGTAACTTGGTTATGAATCAAGTTGTAAGCAACATTATCATGCAGGGAAACCAGAACCACTGCCTTTGCTGATTGAGACAAGCAAACAATGAACAAATAGTTTGAGTGTCCACTTACGGTGCCCACATTGTTACGGAGTTCCAGAGAGAATACGGCTTAATTATGTTAAACAGCTCATCAATTCGCAGTGTTATGAGATGAAAATGATCAATGGAATCGTTCTGTGCTCTGAACGCTGGGGTGTTAGTAGCTGGGTTAGTACGGATGCGCTGGACCCACGGAATCAGAGCGCTCTTTTCGCACCGTGAGTTTTTGCAATATTGATCACTTTCGGATTTTTCCTTTATGCATGATTTGTAGAGACAAGTTGAGTTTTGTGTCTTTGTCAACAGTGTTTTTTACATTGCATGAAAGTCATCTTATGGCGGCTCCTGAATACTTTAATACAAATTAAATACGCAATTTCTGCCCCCAGATCGACAGGGTCACAGGTTTTGCATGATAATGTAGTGTAGCGGACCCTTCCCCCACACGCTGGGGGTGAAAAAAACGGATTGTTGAGGCATTTTGACTCAAGTAATTAAAAAAAATAAAGACAGGAAGAACAAAGCGTTGAATTGAAACGTTCCTATTCAAATCCCCTTGTTAGTAGCTTTACTGCGTTCCCCCTCTTACCCCCTCTCTCTAGATGAATTTTATGATTTTTTCCCCCTCCTTTCACTCTCTCTCTTGCTCTCTCTCTCCCCCTCTCTCTCTCCCTCTCTTTCTCACTCTCTTGCTCTCTCTTTCACTCGCTCTTCTGCAGTTTTCCCCAGACAGGTTCCACAGTGTTTTAGAGGGGATGGATTTAATTGCTCTGTGGGGATTGGTTGGTGGTGCCGGGCTCGGCTGTTTAATTAGTGTACCCTGCCGGGATTGGTTTAATGCTTCGTGATCTTGAAATTGTCTGATTGTTCAGCCCTCTGGGGACTCCCTCTCTTTCTCTCTCTCCTTTACACTCTCTCTCTCTCTCTCTCTCTCTCTCTCTCTCTGTGTTTCATTCTCTCTCTCTGCACCTCTTTCACTGTATCTTCTCTTCTCTCTCCCCCCTCCCTCCACACCCCACTGAGAGCAGCAGGTTTAGTAAAACGGTGCTGCAGGCCTCGCTGAAGAGGGCAGGAGCTGCACTCTTTTCCCCCTGAGGCTTGAGCAGCGGGGTGTAAATGTGAGGGCGAGTGTCGTCACGGCGACTCACTTGGGACCCTGCTCTTCACTCTCTCTGTTGCTGTGAGTGGCCTCTCGCGCTGACGCAGGCCGAGGAGCCGCTGTTCAGGGGTTACCTACGGCTCCACTGCAGGGACTGGCGAACGCCTATGGGATTTTTTTTGTGCTTTGAAATGATTTAGTGTGAAATTAGTGACAGTTTTGTATGCTGTGAATCCCTTTGCTGATAATCTGGGCTAGAAAACAGAAGAAGTGTGTAGATCTACCTCTCAGACCGAGTAATTGTTTGTTTCCTGCCAAGTTGGAGGTCATTGCCGCCTAATGCGTTACTTGCCCCAGTTTGGTGGTAGTAGAGGGATGACCGATGATAGTGTTGCAGATGACTGTACTGCATGAAATGCTTCTGTGAAATCAATATGGAGAAAATCAATTTGGTGAAAATATAATTTGACTTCCAAACCATGGCTGAGTGATTGTTTGGTCCAACCCAAAAGTTTCTTGACTGTTGTTTCTTACTCAGCCACCTACCTGTATGTAACAAAATCTGGGGTGTTTTCACTGTTAGTTTTTTTTCAACCTGAGTGTATGGCTACCATGTTTACTGATTTTGAGAAAAAACATATATAATTATAATGTTTTTAATGATAAACATTGTATCCTCAGATCAGCTATAAAGATGTGATCAGTCACTGTGTGAGCATCACTTAAAACCTCTCGCCTGCTGTTTATAGTTTATAGTTACAGTTGTAACTATATGTATGTATATGTATATGAAGTCAGTTAAATGTTTACTTTTATAAATTGTATGTGTATGATCAATAAATTGTTAAAAATTATGCTACATTACTCAATTATTAATAAAGATGATAATGTCCTATTTGAGTGCCAGCTGGTCTACATCTCAGATCTCGATAAGTGAATATTTTCTCACCTGTCTGGGTGTACGCGATATTGTCTGCACTTTTCAGACATAACCTCTGCGATTTGAAAACTGATAGTTTGGTTAATATGTAAATTTTGTTTTCTGTATTATCTGAGCTTTGATGGCACCTGGGTCACCAAATGTTCCCTCATCTACTCTGCTGCTCTCTACTGTGTCCTTGAACACTGCCAGATTAATGATCAAAGCGCCACAAGAGGCATCTTTATCCAAGCCCATACTCCTCACCTCTATATTCATTTCATAACAGCCTTCTGAGGTTCTCCGTTCCATTTCTAGGACTGCTAATAGTCTGAGCAGGTCTCTTTGAAATATAGTTGGCAGTCCCTGCTGCGCCCATCTGCTCGCTACAGTACTTCTATCCTCCAGGACCACACAAAAGTCCGCTCCTCCCGTAAGTCTATCCTTTGGTTAAACTTTTGTGTGTGTGGTCAGGAGACATTATTTGCTCTGCTGATAATGTGCTGGACTCGGCAAATGGCTTGTGTCAAGTGCTTTCCGTGCGTGTGTGTTCCTCTTCACTGGTCTCTTTCATATCATCACTCGTGCTAAAATTAGTCATGCGCTTACTCAGCTGTCCCTGTCTGAAGGATCCGTCCCAAATGGTGCTTATTGAAATTTTAAATCAGCATTTGCAATGCTGTATGTGCTACACTTGAATGCATTCTCGTTATAGGCGAGATGTCCTGTTGTGCTGTTTTCCCCTGTTTACTGTGACACGGACATTGGAATTGTCCCAGGCTCTGATGTTTGAGTTATGTGCACAGTCACCTTGACAGAGAGAGGTGGGGAAATTGCATTGTGCAAATGGGCGAAGGGGGGTGTGTGCGTCCCCTCTGCCGCCCGGGCTGCCTGCCCTTGGTTTCGGCTCAATCATCGCAGAGACTGTTGACCTTAACAGTTATGGCACCAGTCATCGGATGCAAATTAAGCATTTCCTCTCTTGGAACTTGTGTACTGGCCAGAGTGGAGGTGTGTGTGCTGCCAGTCAGAGTAGCTGTGTGTGTGTGTGTGTGTGAGTGTGTGTGTGTGTGTTTTGGTGGGGGGAGGGTTTATTCCACTTTATCTGGCTCATGTGGAACTGCTTTTGAAGGTGATTGACCTTGAAATGTCTGAATGCTGATAATTCAAAATGTGTCTGCCCACTACAGTAATGTATCTGCTGTGGAAGACATCTGCATCAAGGAGTGGTTTTAGTAGTAGATCACTCTAGAAGTAGTTCATGCAGCCTTGGTGACCACATGTGACTTGTGATGCACCAATCTGAAAACCTGATGATCCAGTAGACAACATAGAAAGATTGGTCATCCATGTTAAACAAATCAGTTTTTCTTTAGGTATTTGTTAATATGGCCACAGTGTGCCTGCAGAGACTTACCTGTGAGCTTCTGTTTTTTTATTTACTCTGTATTGAGTGGTTTTCAAGGTTTTAAACCTGTAGTGGATAGGTTCCACTTCTTGATCCATGAACAAATTGCTTATCTAATGTCCCTTATAGAAACTGAAGTCATTTTAAATGACCTACATTTTTTTTGTTTACTGTTTATCTGCTCAAACGTATCTTCACTGACTGGCTCAGGAGAGTGAAAGGAGCAAACAGGCTTTATCACTATTTCTAATTTTTGTCACCATTGAAATCATTTGTCTCAGAATTTGAATCTTTGTCGTAGGAATATTTCATCACTGGGAGTTTTTTTTTGGTACATTCCTACTCTGGAACAATTCCTCATGCGCTGAATATTCTCTTCTCATTAGTGAAATGCAGAGCAGGCCTGATAACAGCGAGTAGGTCATTCCTCTCGTTCCTCACTTAAGGAAACTCGTCCATATGCTGATGCATCAGCTGATCGTGCAAAAACAGAAAAATTAGAAACACGTAGCATTTTGTTGTTGTAATAATCTTGTCCCTGGGGGGTATCACAACCCTTTAACAAATTTACATCATTTTTTTTACCCCAGCTGCCGTTAATATTGTGTAACCATTTCATGGCGCGAGGGAAATGGCCAAAAGATTTTTTGGAATAAAATGTTATTAACTTTAAAATGTATTTAAAATCACTTTTATAGAGTAAATGTATTAAAAAGGGATGGGTACTGTTAAGATTTTACTGACATCCTATATTGATGCTGTTACTGCTTATCAATTCTGTTGATACTCTTTATGTGTAGTTTAGTTTACATTTACGGCATTTAACAGACATTTATGGATAGTGCTGTCCATGATTTGGTACAAAAAATAAAGACATCAGATGAAAAGGCATGAAAAAAGGTTCAGCAGTTCATTTATTATGACTTTTTGAAAGAAATAACTAGCTAAACTGGGTTTCTTGTATATATAATGACAGAGGAGCTATCGCTACAAATGTGTGTTGGTGATGTGCAGAGCGCTGGTTTTGTCCCTCCCACTGATATAGTCTAGCTTCAACCATTGCAGCTATATAAGAATGCATTAATGCTGCATAAACACTGATAGCAGCGCTGTTTGTCCACGAGATAATCAATATTTCCGTACTGACCAGTCAGGAACCGGTACTGACTTTGGTACCAGTTCTCAAAACCCACCCCCGTTCATAAACTTAAGATATTGGAGTTTTGATCCTTTGTTACTACAGCTGTCTGTGTTTACTATATTCTGGCCAAAGAATTACAAACAGCTTGAGATGCCTGAATGGACAAGAGCATGCTAACAGTTTTTAAGATGTGCCAAGTAACAGCAGAGGTCTATAGAATCAGAGGGATTTATATTCATTCTTTAAAAATGTTATCTGTATTTATATAATGGAACTGTCAAAACCATTATGGGCTGACTTACAAGTAATCTAATACTGTGTATAAATAAGCTTTGCCCGCAAGCTATAAGACAATCTTCCTCCGCCTTCAGTGTTTCAGACTTTACCATTTGCAGCCCGTCTCCCCCCTGAGCTTAGGCTGGGGGCTCTGGCCCAGGATCACCAAGGTGATGGGTCCCATGACAGCAATGCCGTTGCAACCCGCTTACCCAGTGTCTGCCCTCCCCCTCGCCGCTCCTCATCCTTTTTCCAGGAAGAATGGCGTGATTACTAAATGCGCCGGGGTGGTGGAGGTGGCCCTGGTGGAGCAGTAATTGTCTGTGTAATGATAACGGGTTGAGTGTTGAGTGCTGGATGAGGAGTCTCTAATCACAGGCTGCCGTGTGGGCGAAGCTTTTGACTCTTTGGGTTTTTAACAGATTAAAGGCAGCCCTGCGCTTATTAATTCAGCTCAGGCTTTAATATGAACCTTGGACTGCGCGGGGACCCAAAGAGCGCTCCGAGAGGGGCCTCTTGAATGGAACATGGACTTGGTAAGGTGTCCACGGAATTTTACTATTTTGTCATTTTGTAGTTGAGGTGATTGTTTGAAGGTGTCAAATGAGAATGACGTGGTTTTGATGTATGACTAACGAGGCATTGTTATTTACTGTGGGTTCTTGTATTGATTATTGATCAAATTCAATCATTAGTTTTCCAGAAATCAAAATTGGTTGGTAGTTGCATTTTGATTCTTCAAGAAAAGGATGTAACAATATATTGAATGATTGTGATCTTGCAATGCTAAGAAAAGTCTATGTGCATCGTTATGGCAATGCTTTCTAGAGAGTGATGATTTTTTTGTTTATATGTAATGCAATTGGAGATAGCAATGGAGCAGCACCAGTTAACAATCAAGACCAGCACGTTCATGTTCATGAGCCACACTCCGCCCACATCCCGGCTCTGCTGTCATTAGTCCTGTCATTTTCTTCATTTAAAATCTGTTTAGAATATTGTAAGAATAGTGAATTTTGAATCCAGTGTTGTGAATTATTTGAAATCATGGGCTGAGTATATTGTCACACACCTAGTTAATAATTGAGTATTAATTAATTACTTGGTAATTTTTGCATTCAACACAGGTCAATGGAAAAAAAAAAATCATTCAAACCACAACATACTTTTCTAAACCAGTTTTTCATGCTGATTTTTTTAGTCACATCAACTTTTTAAATTATGAGTAATATTAGATTTGGTGCATGCGGTTTATATTAAACTGCAGGCACCAATCAAGTAACTGTTTCAATATTTTCTGTGGCATAGATATAGTGTCAGTCAGCTACCACTGTTTCTTCAAAAACGCTCAGCATATGATTAATATAATATGTATATAATATATGCTAATTATAAGCTATCATGCAATATTTAACTAACTTCACAAAAACTGTATGTACGGGAAAAACTAAACACAGATTTGAAATCAGCATGAAAAACACTTAAGTTAAGTTTTTACTTAACTGCTGTGACACAATGGTATGGAGTAATTCTACACACAGTTTTGTCAAGTGGCGTAATTCATTACTTTGCGTGGGATTGTTTTGATGGGTACCCAGCACTACAAAAAAGCAAACAAACAAAAAACCCCAAACTGATATCAATTGATCTGATTTAGCTGATGGCATTGTAGCCTGTGAACCTGCAAGACCCACTGCTATACCACCCAACTAGGAACATTTAGGTTCTGGCTAAAATTCTAACTAAAAGCATGAAGAATCATGACCGAAACTTGATTATTATGGCTTGTGAAGCATTAGGAGCAGTATTACCCCCAGCAATCCTATTCCACCCCCAGCTGGCTCACGGGCAGAGGGCAAGAGCAGCGTCCGTCTAGACACGTGGCATCATTAACCTGCTGTGACCCTCGCTACGCTGCTGATGAATTCATTCTCACATCTCCCCGGTCCGCTTGCCTGGTCTAAAAGGCTAACCCTGCTTCACCCCTCTCAGCTGTTCCCTCCACCCCCGGAACCTCCTCCCTTGGGCCGTTGTTTTGGGAGGCCTAACTCTCGGGGCCTGGATGGTCCATTAAGGCTAGTAGCCCTTGCCTCCCACACGCATAAATTGACATGAGGTGGCCGTAGACTCTTCTCTCTCCCAGACTGCTGAATAATTCAAGGTGTCTGGGCCTGAGTCTGGCCCTGGGCCATGAGGAAGTGTGTGTATGTGGGCGTGTGGGTGTGTGGGCGTTTGTGTGTGTGTGCACAAGCTGGCTTTACAAGGATGCATGCGGAGGGGCAGGGGTTAATAACAGGTCTGCACCCCCTGTGTCAGCAGCTGCGCCCTCCACATATGAAAGAATCCTGTTCTGTTGATTAGATTTTTCGAAAGGGATCAATTTTTAATCAGCAGAGCATCTGACTACGGTCAATAAGCACGTCGCTGGCAAGACAGTTGCTGGACACCCGTCTTTATTTACAGGACTGTTTGTCTTTTTACTGTATGCAGATTTCTAGAAGGGAAAGGGCCGAGGCAGTCTTTGGCTTTACTGCGGAGGGCACGGCGCGGGGGAGGTGATCATTAAAAACTTTGTCTCTGTTGTGTTCACGTGTCCAGTTGTCTTAAAGAGGTGCATACGTCTCTATTGTAGATATAAGGAGAATTCTATATGTGCAGGGTTGTGGCTCATTTGTGACGTTGCTGTCATTTCTGTTGTTGTTTGTGTGTTATGTTTTCATGTGCTATTCTGGCTACTGCACACGAATATGCCGTGTGTCTGCAGCCATGAGGAGCTAGTGCGAGGTCTTAATACCGCCATCAAATTTTCACTGGGCCACAGGGCAGCCGTAACACTAAATAATGAGGGACTCATAAACTGCTTCCCTCTCTCCATTTCAGCCACCATAGATTCTTCCATTAGTTATCACATTACTAAGTGGGAAAAAATGGCTTACTCTGTGACCACACAACGATCCAACCAGTATCACGGTTTTGTCAGTAAACAGACCTACCGATTTTAAGAGCATAGAACTAGATAACCAACAGTAGTCTGTTAAAAATGAAAAGTTATAAACAGTGCTGTTTGCTTGTTGTCATATATTCAGTCTTTAATAAAAGAAAATTGGCTATATGTGACAGCTTAATTTAGCAGTGTAGCTGCCTGGCTATCTAGATGCCTTAGCTCTGTTTGCCTCTTTTTCTCTGACTAGAAGGGTAAAAAACCCTGATGGCTTTTGATCACATGATCTATCAGCAATGCAGCTTTCACATCTCTAGAAGTTTACTGGTTTGTACACACATTTTTGGGGTGTATTAATACTCACAAATTGCTTTTCGGAAAGTTCAGCTTATAAGAAAGATGGTAAAAATTGGATCTGGGGGAGTAAGGGGGATTGAACCCCCTACCATGTGTGAGAGTGTTATCCATTACGCTTGCCACTCACTCACACCTAGGCACACTGCAGTCTACTGGCGTACTTGAATATGTGCGCTGGCATGTGTGTCGATTATGGCGGATTGAATTGTATCTATTAGCCTGTAGATCTGCAGCATGTAGATCAGGCCTGCTTGGCACCACAGGAGCTTGGAGTGGTTGTTGATGTATGCATAATGTATGCTGAGTGCTGTAGTAAAAAACGAACACATAAAAAGATGTATCTTGGATTTTATCAAACTGTTTACACTCAAGGATATAATATATATAACAGGGCTACAATGCTGCCTAACATGAAACACTATGAAGTAGTTTTTTAACAAGTTATATTCAGCAGTTCAGCCTGCATTATCAGCTCAGCTAAAGATTTTGCAGATACACTGATAAAGCTGTGGAGTCTTGGTTTCAGCTGGTATTATTGCCCAAGCTGTATATTGCTTGGGCCTTAGAACATGTGCATGCTCTTCACTAAAGTATATATTTTTAATGTGTGATGGAGAAGTTCCAGCAGGATGCTGAGACAAATTAGTCACATTTTTACTCTAGGCTTAGCACTATTTTATCCTCATCAGCATTACATATAATATGTAAGATACATGCAGGTTCATGGGCAGTTTTGGACATGAAAATACTCTAATAACAATTCTCCCCATGCTTAAAAGAAAAAGAAACAAAAATGAACTACTCCACCCTTGTTGACAAAACAAAAATCACTCCTATCCCACCACCCACATCCCCATTTAACAAAATTAAATTGCCTGCCGCCCTTCAACCCCTCCTGCTACACCGAACCTCTTGATCCACAGGTAATCAAATCAGTAAGTTTCTCTTCAATATAACTGCGCAATATGGACAAAAATTCACAAGATTTCTCTGCTACATTTTGTGATTGCAATGATTTTCAAGATGTTAAAGGGTCCATATAAGCACTTTTGTTGATTATGTGAAGACCCTGATTCAACAGAACACCCAGTAACTCACCTGGAGCTGTGATTGGTCAGCCTGTCAGAAACACTGTGATTGGTTAGAGGCTCTTTCTGCATATCGCAACCTTCTGTGATATCAGTATTGGCAAAACGGAGTTTGTGATAACGATTATCACCCGATACATTGTGCAGCCCTGCTCTGCCTTGAACAATTTCACATCAAATAACTTATTCTTTACTTGATTTAATTTTTGAAGGAGTCACTTAACCGGGTGGTCACAGCTTGGTCCTCACAGAGTCATGGGAAATATGCATGTGAAGGAAATATATGGCACAGACCACTACATGGTGAAAAATCGCAAATCCTGCATTAATTCACATAGAGAGATATTTTGAATCAGGCTTGATTTGGCTTCATTGAACTTTGCATGAATTAAATATTGGTGAATTTATTTGCATAATGTGTAACACAGAAAGACAAATATTATTCTCCTTTTGTCTCGGAACCCTTCTTCTTATTACACACACAGTCTCTCTCTCTCTCTCTCTCTCTCTCTCTCTCTCTCTTTCTCTCTCTCTCCCGCTCTCTCTCTTGCTCTCTCGTGCTTTCGTCCCTCCCTCACTTTCATTTCGGACCACACACAAAAACTCTCTCTTAACCGCTTCAGAACAGAGAGACAATAGCTGGTCTCGCTTTCAGTGCTTTTGATACTTTTACTGACTCGCATGGGAAAATGTTTGTGTGTATGCACCACGTAGCCGGTAGCGCTCTCGCTCTCTCCCTGCTCGCTCCCTTATTATAGCGCTCTGGAGGCCGGTCTAGCTTTTGAATTCCTTGCTGATTGCTTGCCTATAGCAAATAAGCTCTCCGTGCTTCTTCTTCAAAACTTCGTCCTCTTGTTAAAGTGTCCTACTTTTAACAAAGTGCTGCAATAAATCAGAACACCACTTTCCCCATGCATGGAGAAATAATAAATATGTATAGTGCGCCACACTCTTATTTCAAAGTGTTGTGAAACGGGGAGTAATTGTGTGTTTCTTTTTTTTTTTTCCTCTTAGCTCTTGTGTGACAATGGGGTAATTAACTGCAGTCGTCAGCTTCACGAGGCAGGCAAGGGGAGTCGCTTTAAAGTAGAGCAAATGTAAAGTAGATTAAAATAAAGCTGCCCATATTGGACTGTGCAGGTTGCCCTCATCAATGACGAGAAATAAATCATACCGGTACATTCGCGAGAAGATTGGCCCAGAGACAACTCCCTTTGGAGGAGAGCGTGTTGCAGTGGCCGTAGAGAGAACGCAGTGCAGGTCAGTGGGGAGGGTGCCCCCCTCTGGCTTATAAAAAGCCTTCCTATGTCTTCTCAAGTTCACCAACAAGATATCTGCTTTCAGAGTCCAATCTAGTTCTGCTGTTTTCCAGCCATTGTGAGAAAAGTTTCTTTCATTATACCAATATCTATAATTCATTATTGGCTGATATTGATGTTTTTTTCATTTAAAAACCACTAAGATGAGCTTTTAAGTGAAACTCTTTATTTGTGATGAGCATCTAAAAGTAGGCAGTCCTGCTCAAACTATTCAAACACTCCACTAGCCCACAGGAAGAAATACACAGCCAACAACATGACCTCACACAGTGTGTCTGTGTTATATTTCAGGATGGATTCATTACAGGACTGGATCTGATTTATTCTTTTCCCCACAACATCCATTCTAGCATTTTCTGGTAATATCGACCAGGGCTGATATGAGTACTCGATTAAAATCGATTGCTCATTTAAAATTTACGTTCTCTGTTAATTGGCCTTCTGATTAGTTCGCAGTTTTAATGATAAACGGGGGGCCTGCAGATCATTATAAAGCTATGTTCAGCAGTCTGAGCATTCTCCACAAGGGGGAGCTATTTGAACCAAAATAGGTATTTTGATGAAAGAGAGGAAACCTTCAACAGGGTCTTGTGAATGTACCAAAAGGAAATTAAATATTTGCTGTTATAAATTGTGCATATTATTACTTGATGAATTGTCCAAATAATCACATAATTACTTGATTTGTAATATTATTGATAAAGGCAGGATAAGCATTGAGCTGATTCTGATACCTGGTTACTGGATTGTTCAGCTAACATATTAGAGATTATTGTTACTCATCTTTTGCTTCCTTTCACTACTAAACATTTTATGCTGTATAATTTGTTTAAAAATCACAACAGAAAACAGAATAATGTATAACCACACCCAACATCAAGTGCAGAATTAACAAGGCATTATCATCTGGTCCAGTAATTTCCAACACAAACAGTAACTGGCCGCACTGTTTGACTTAGGCCTACTTGATATGCACTGTAGTCATTCAGGGAGTCATTTTGGACCAGTGCAAACGAAACAGGCGCAGTTATTAGCTCGGACCGTGGAGTATCAGCCATGAGGAGGGAGTTAATTTCGAGAACATGAGGGCCTTTCTGCAGCGCGGCTGCCGGGGGGCCTGTGGCCTCCAGCAGGGAGAGAACCTCTGGCAGTCTCGCACTTCAGGGCCAAAACAACTCTCTTCTGATTGACTCCCAGTTCCTCACTATTGCATCATGTAATAAAGTTAAAGTGAAAGTGGGGGAAAGGACTGTAAGTGGTTCATTATACTTAATGCATGGGCAAATCTGCCATGCAACAGCAAACGTGTGTGTGCGATTCGTGCGATACACACAAAAAACTGGGTGAACATTGCATCCTATTTTTGACTTCTGTCTTATAATGTAATAACCGGACGCTAATGTGGGGAAATGTGCTTGTTAAGAAAGCATTTTGGGCAATTTGTGACGAGTGCCATTGTAAACTTTGCACAAAATATGCATTTTCAGTGGATTATCACATTGTTGCTTTTCCGTCATGTCAAAATCAGATGCAGCCAAAAACTAATTTAGTTTTGGAAAAAAATAATAAAAAAGGAGGCGAAGGTTGAGGGTCCTATGTTATCTGTCCTTATCCGTCCATCATCTCTGATACTAACTCCCTTATACATCATTGTGTTCTTTAGACAGCACAGGCAATGTGTTATTTATATAGTTCTAAATTTTTAAATAAAAAATTAGTTTCTGTTTTTATGGCACCCTCCTGTGACTACAACAAATCACTTGTGCGCTGACAGATAAACATACCGACTAAGGAGAAGTGTATTCCCAAAGCAACAGCGGTGGAGGGAAATAAGAGAAGTGGTGAAAATATTAGAAGGTTAGAATTTAGCTCTTGCTCTGCCCTTCGCCGGGAGTTGCCTTCAGCTCGGAGATATGTGCCTTGCTGGCATTATGCATTTGCTCATCAGCTAATTGTGGGCAACAAATATCTTAGAATGCACTTCACTGTTCTCGGAGTGCAAGCAAGCGTGGTGCTTTGACCCAAAATCATCATTTTAGCTGCTGTAATTTCCACCAGCACTGGACACGCTTCATTAAATCGAGTGTCTGAGAAAGGTGCCTGGGATGAGAAAAGACAGAAGAAGAGGGACAGTTAAAAGGAGAGTTTTACTAAATGAAACATTTGACAGTCTTGGGTAGTGTGTATCAAGCAATGCTGTTATAGTAGCGAGCAATTTCCCTTTTGAATGATTGCGAAACACATAGGCCTACTGCCTGTCCCTCATACGGCGGCACCATTAGCATCCAGCGGGATGGAGCATACGCGCCCTTATTTATCAGAACCTTTTTAGCTGCGGTTCAATAGCAGTGGAGTCTGGCGGGGCACATACAGAGAGGAAGGGCAGCGATCTGGGCTTGGCGTCAGGCCACTGACAACTTCTTATTTACTGTCCAGATGGATGACTCATTTTATGCACCTTATCGTAATGCATTCGGATTTATGGTAGGTAATGGGACAGAGGGGAATACCCCTGGAGAGGCACTAGCTGAGGCCTGCTCCTTTTTCTCCTGCGGAATTAAGGTTTTAACGCCAGCAAGGACGCGGCTCAGATAATGTGGCAGAAAAGAGCTCACTGAGAAAGTTAATATAATCCCTCTGATTGAGAGATGATGGGCAACTTGGTAAAGCCAGAAGAGGCTTGATGCTTGGCTTTTTGATGGTAAACAGTGTAGCTTAAGGTTGGGACAGGGCGACCCAAGCCCAGAATAATGAGCAAGATACCTACGTTCAGTGTAGGACGATCCTTAAAGTGCTGATCCAAGGTTAGATTGCTTGTTCACTTGTTTCCATCTTATCTGCCGTCAGTCAGAAAGCAAAACTGATGTAGGATCGACGTGACAGACAGATGTCAGCTTATCAGGGTCTGGTAAAAACGAACTGCTTTGGGCGTTGTAGAACGCATGACACAGGATACAATTAAAGGGAATTTTGAAAAAAAAAAAAACCTGCACAATAAAGGTTGAGATGTAAACAAAGTCAGTCAGAGTGGTTTGATCTAGACAAATCTGCATCTGGTGTCTTTGAAGTGGTGGTTACCATGAACCAGGGGTTGTGATGTCTACGACACAAATGTAGCCGTTTTACTAAATATTCAAATGCATCAGGGAACCTACGTGTCTCTTCTGAGTGCTTAAATGAACTGATAGTTAAAATGGTAATTCTAAAAATGTCTCATCAAACCACTTTCAATGAGTTTTGTTCAAACGAATGGTATAATTCTGCTGGACTGAGGGGCTGAAGAAGATACTGTAGATGAATGGGGTTGTTCTACCTGCAGGTAGAGTTCTGAACCTGTGATTGTGGTCTTCAAATAATGAAGGTCCCATAACAAAGACCTCATATTTGACCTCAGCTGTCTCACCCCTGAATTATTGACTTTGCATCTATTCTTCTAATTGTTTGCGTTAGGCATTCTCAGGAATTGGCTTGCTGAGCTTGCATCTATCCTTACAAAACAGTGCATTAGTGTTTCGTAATCAGTGTTTAATGGAAACGTGCTATTGTTACTTTCACAGGCGATTATGAGTTCTGCAGTCTTCACAGATTCATCTTTGAGCCCCGTTAAAAGGAGTGTTTGTCCATTTTGATTGGCTTTACAAAGGTCCAACGTTGATGCTTTTGTGAGAACAGCCCCCTCTCCGTTTCCTGATACAGCGGAGTGATTAGGGGCGAGCTCCAGTGTGACTTGGAGCGCTTCGACTTAGCGCGACACACTGAAGAAGACAAGAGAGGGAAGGAGGGGAGAAATATGTGCTTATTATAATGCCGTCTTTGTTCTGACAAGTGTACTCCCAAAGCCAGTTCTGTGTGTGTGTGTGCGTGTGCATGTTGTAAATGGAAAATGAAAATTTCATTGTTGTGTGTGTGCTGTTTAATCCAATAATGATCTGATGTAACAAACTGCCGTAATATCTCTCAGCATACTTAATCAGAGCGGACTTAGCCCTGTCGCTTTTTATTAACCTCTGTTGAAATGGGAGAAGGGCTTCACTAATCTGCAATTGTTGGCTTTGGCAGTCTGGAGCTAGCGCAAAACAGACTTGGCAGTCGGCAAGAAAGTAAAGGCTTTATAATGACGACGAGGGCCTTGCTGCTATTTGAGCCTATTAAATCTAATAACGTGCAGCCGGTTTGGAGGGCCTTGCTGCTTGAATAAGGGTGCATGGTGTTTCTAAGCCTTCCACCTCCCACTATTTTAATTCTCAAAGGTTTGGCTTACCCCTCACCCACCTCTCCCTCCCCCCAACGTGTCGCTTCTCTTCCCCATAGGGAATTAGCAATGCAATTAAAACCTAATGACCTTTAAATCAAGGCTTATGCCATTCAGTGTCTCTGTGCATGTGTCCATGTGTGTTTGCATGCACAAGCGATGGAGATGGAAGGAGCAGGTCTGCACATCTCCCTTTTAAAAGACTGCATTAGCTTGACTGTGGGTGGCAAGGGTGTAGTGATTTCAATACATACTGTAAAAATAAATCTGAAACAGCATTTCAGTTTTTAAAGTGTATTGCCAGTATGCCCCATGTCTGTGGGCATCTCACTTAAATCTTTTGTAGAACCTACTGTTTGGGGTGTGGCTTAGGTTATACACACACCCTTGGCCAAATGACTGGGCTTTTTATAAAAGACTTAAAAAGTCTATAAATCTTCCTTCTGCCAATTATTTTTTATTTTTGATGATGTTTAAAAATTAACACATGCAGAACAAAACACATTATAGAGTATTTTTTAATGATATACATTAATGGGGGTGGGTCTTCTTTATTTTAACGAATTCCACTTTAACGACAGCTTTTTCATTAACTTTGACACTTTTCAAAAACTCCTTATCCATTTCCAGTATATCCAATGGATATTTAGCATTTTGTAAACAAGCTCTTCAAATACAGACTTTTCTGAAGAGTAATAAAACACGTATAACCTTTAAAAGACAATAAAGAAAACGAGCAGGGTATTAAAGTAAAAAATGCTTTAAATGTTTCTGTGACTCTGTGTAAGGAAAGACTGAATCATCGCACAGATTTGCTTCTTCTGGTTTTCGAGAAGGTCAGTTGACTATTTAATCTTTCATATTAGTATAATATTGTCTTTCTGCATGCATTTGGTGGAAGAACTTTCTCTGTTAGCTCTTATCTGGATTCTTTTCGGTGGTCCTGTGTGTTCTACAACTTCCCGACCTTGTGTAACAGCTTCGGCACGAGCTGCTATCTTGTTTAAACTTCTTCTCCAGTCACACTCCGAGCCTGTAACAAATCACGTTCACACAGGAATATTTGCTTTCTGTAAACTCCTTCTCGTGTTGAATTAACACAGCGCTGCTCGACTCACTTCATCCTTCAGGTGGAGCTGTGCTGAACTGCTTTTCTGTTCAAGCTTCTTATCACCCTCTCCCCAATTTGTCCTGAACCGGGGTGTGAAGGGTAGACCATGGCTCCTCAGATCAGCTGTAGCATGGCCTCTGGCTCCACTTCCCCCTCCCTCTCCTTTCATGCCCACACACAAAAAAAAGAAAGGCACAATTTAAACGGGAGATTAAATGGCATTTAGTTCTCATGTGCTCCGCTCATTTTGTCAGCTTCACTGTTCCTCTCTCGGCGTCTTTTTTGGACTCGTCTGAGCCGGAGGGGACAAGAATGCCATGCCTCTACGCCGGCAGATCGGAATTGTGTTTATTGAATTAGACGAAGTCGGGGGATAATTAGGGACTGCGAGGCTCGGCAAAACTGTCTGCTCTCCAACTGGTGAGAACGAGACGCTGCCACATCAATGAGGGAGCTGCCGGCGCGCGGTGTCACGGGGAGGGTTATAGCTGTTGACGTGCTACCTCTGAGCCCCTCAGACCATTTCTGAAAATGATTTTTACTGAACTGAAACCTCCCTCCCTCCCTCCATCCCTAGTGCGCGCTCAGTTTTTTCCCCTCTGCCTCACCAAACCTGGGAAAACACTATTGTGGGGGTGTTTCCATGCAATCAATGACTGTAACCACACATAAGACTACACTTATTTTAAGGCAATAATGAGAGTATTTATATGTGTTGTTGGTGCTTTGGGAAATAGCTGCTTCTTTTCAATCTCACATTTAAGTGCTTTGTGTGATTATAGTTTGCTGATGTCAGATTTGGTGCTTTGGAAGAATGCCATTTTGTAGGCAGTACTTAAGGTTTCATTCTTTTTTTTAATGTCTGTTTAGTTTCAAAACATCATCCAATACATTCTGTGGTCAGCGCCTGTGAAGAACTGGTCACAACACACAGGGCTTGCATCATAATTGACTTGCGTTCTGCTTGTAGCCCTCGATCTCCTGTAGTATTTCTAAGGGAGACCAGGCAGAGGTCAAGTCAGAGGTCAGACCCCAGACCCTCCCAGTCTGGACTATCTATCTCTGTCTGTCTCGCTAATATTGATCCCACTGTTGTGTCTCCTCCATTTGTTTTGGTTTATCGTGGAGCAGTTAGACCACTTCACTCCTTTCTGTCCAGAGTCTTCAAACCCCAGAATTCTACTGCTGACAGTCTGCTCTGGCAGTCCCGGCCCCTTTATTAAAGCTATATAATCTATTCCACCAGCAGGGGAAGTCCCAAGCAATTTAGTTCCTTCCCAATACCCCAGAGTTCCCTGTATCAATAAGCCAAAAGGTGAAGCATAATGAACAACTGCAGGCCTGGCTGAAAAACAAATACGTTCCTGTATTTAATATAGAGCGCAAAAAAGGCCTGCTCAATGAAATGTCAATCTTGTTTTCTGGAGATGAGGCACGATTTCTTTTTCCTTTTTTTTTTTTATTTAAGAAGTCAGCGACGTGGGCTGAAGTGGTCACGCGAGGGCTATCATATTCGCATTCGCCAACGTTAATAGCCCATCAGCGGTGGCTATCGGCCATCTTGTGCTTGGTGTCTTGTTCTGCTCTACTTGCTCAGATAAGGTGTGGTAGCGGATGTTTTGCCTTGGTTTCACTCCGATACACAAAGTTCTGGGTCTGCTGAGCATCCAGGCTGCGGGGTTGATGGGGGCGGGGCGGATGAGGCAATGGGTCGCCGCCCCATTGTGTGGTCTGCATAGGGTTCATATCCCTGCGGAGTGCGTATGTTTTTTGGGAGAGGGGGCGGTGCCCGGACTTAAAAGGAGGAGGGTGTCAAAGGCTAATTTCCAGAGCCACTCTCGGGTGCCATCTCTCATCACGCGGCGGCGTGCACCGTGAGCGGCTTGCGCGTTGTCATGGATACTGAAGCATGGTACCCCAGAGAAGGAGAGCGGGGATGAATAGCTGCCCTCCGTATAGGATTCCTGTCAGCCGGCCTCTGATAGATGGCATTGATGGGCCATTTGTCATACTGTAATTGTTCCAGCAAACACGGAATACCCACTAGTATAAACAGTGGTCTGCCGCGTCGCTAATAAAGCGGGGAAATGGGGAAGGAAGCAGTGATACAGTGCTGCCCTCAGTTAAAGAGACAATGCCTCTTTTGTTTCGGCCTGCCGTACTGATTAGAGGAGGAGGGTATAAGAAGAGATGGGGGGTATGGTGGGGGTTTTGAGAAAATAAAAAAGGCAATCATATAGCAAACTGCCATCACTCTTCTGTATTGACGTGGCCAAGTGGGGGAGCAACAGTGATAGGCTTTAGAACAACAGTAGCAGCTTTGGGAGTGATTTGTTTTCTTTCCTCTTCATTTTGCCAGTGAAGTGGTTGAGGAGAGAGCCTGTCGACAAGATATGGGGGAAAACACAGCTAAAACTCTGATTGTGCTCTGTCTGTCTGTCTGTCAGTCTGTCTCTCTCTTTCTTTCTCTCTCTCCCTCTCTCTACCTCCCTTTCTCTCTCGCCCTTACTCTCTCTCTCTCTCTCTCTCTCGCTTGTTCTCTCTCCCTCCCTTTCTCTCTCTCCCTTACTCCCTCCCTCCCTCTCTATCTCCCTCTCTCTCTCTCTCTCTCTCTCGCTTGCTCTCTGTCCCTCTCTTTCTACATTACTCCCTCTCTCTCCCTCTCATTCTCTCTCTCTTTCTCTCTCTCTGTCTCTGCATTCAAGTACAAATTATATCAGGAACACAAGTATCATTTGTTTGCCCTTGTATTAGCTTTGGTTGTGTGTCTTCCGTTATGTTACCGAGAGTAATTTAGACACACACACACACACACACACACACACACACACACACACACACACACACACACACACACACACACAGACACACACACACACTTTAGGCTTCCCCAGGCCTTGTGTGTGTCCTCCTCCTCTGGATGTCTCTATTTAGGGGAGACCTGCCCAGATACACGTTTTACTAAACTGAAAGGGACAAAGGTTCTCTAAAGTAAATCTATTGGGATGGCAAGACGCCAAAAGTCTTGTCACATGAACAAATGAGTGCAGATTAGTTGCACCATTTGTTAGCCTCTCTTGCTCTGTTTGCTGCTGGTCAGGACCCCCACAACACCATGTCAGTGTCATGGCTGTACTTAGATTGATCCACCACCCAAATAACACTTCTTACAGCTGAGCCTGTGGGGTCTTGACCATAATTGTAAAGTACAGAGTTCACCTTTATGATCAATGGAGCTGAAAAACTACACAATGGATGTAGACACAAGGTAGGCATACCTATTAAAGACTAGATCCACTTGTGACTAGATCCACTATGTAAATGTGCAGTTATGGACTTTTCATGAGCTCATGTATTCAGTTTCTGACCACACAAATGCTTGTCACATGTAATAAATACTGAATACATTCCATGCATCAGGGCTGTAGAACACTGTCAAATGAGATCATCTAAAATCTAGTCAATATATCTAACTTTTCTTATTTTGAGATTGTTGTCAGAGTATTGATTACTTACTCGATTACTGCTGTCAGAGGATTGTTACTTATTTCTTGACATTTTTACTTATTTTAAATAATTTTACATAGAGAAATTGAATTCTATTTGCCAGATAATTTGGCTTGTTTCAAGTGTTTCTTAATATGTACTAAGTTATTTGCTAAAGGCTTAAGACTTTCTTACACATGATAGAGATAACATAAGTAAACCCCCTTTAAATAATATAATGAATCTTATCATACTCTTACAATAAACCCATAAAGGAAAATGTTCTCTATTTTAATTATACATATAATGGTTTCTCTTAACAAAGTATAATTTAATGCCGTGTTATGGTTGTGTTGCGCATATGATTACAAAGCAAACACTGAAAAGAACATCTGTGATTGGTCAAGTGACCCACAGTACACAATGTAACTTGGTGATTGTTTAGAGGCAATCTGCATATTGCAGCCCTCTGCCAAAGCACCAGGAATGCGCGATTAGCAGCCCCACTATGAATTTGTATTTTAATATTTGTTGAACGAAAAGATACAACAGACAAAGTATGCAGGACAGAACCTGAGTGAATTCATATAGATTTGCAAAAACAAAAACTCCAGGGAAATATGTATTATCTTTTCATAATTCTAGTCTAGAAAGCCACTAAATATGATTTTTTTTCCCGACTGGATGTTCATTTCAGGTATAATATTTCGGTACTTGAGTAGGTCTTAAGGTTTAATATAAACGGTATTGCGTCTGATAAATGCAATAAATGTATTGTCTATATATGAGGATTTTGCCGTACAGTGAGTCTCTTTTGACAGAGGATTGCTGTTTCTCTCACTTTCTTTCTCAGTGCCTTTGTATGTCAGTTATTCTCTCTAATGCTGAGTTGTGAAAGAATGGAGTGTATGTATGTGTGTGTGTGTGTGTGTGTATGTGTGTGTGCGCACCTCATGTCTCCCAAGCCCTGTTTCCTGGAGAAACGTGTGTGTTATGGGCTGGCAGCTGCTGTAGTGCAACCTCTCGCGTCTGTCCTGACACAGCGCGGCCCTGGAGCACTTTACCGTGACCCCTCCTCTCACCTCCTCTCTGATGAACAGATTAAAGCACCATTAAGTGTAATTACTATTTCAGGAGAGGAGTCAAGAGAAACTCACATTGTCAGAAATTATTCTGAATTGCTCAAACGCACCCCCTGCCCCCCACGCACCCCCACCCCCACCCCCCGCACACATACATTTAAATGTTACCCTTTTTGACTTGTAGCATTTCAGTTGCGCACCAAGCGCTTGTTTGCTTTCCGAAGACTTCAGATATTGAATAAAGTTTGATAGAGGAGGCTCACAGATGTAAGGACAGTCCTCTACAGAGACTCTGCATGGACAAGCCACTGTTTTAGGTACCCCTACCCTCTATCTGACACTTATTGTCCATTTTATCAGCTTCGCTTACTATTATTGGTGCGATTTGTTTACAGTTACAGACTGAAGTCCACCTGTTTCTCTGCAGTGACCTTGTTTGTCACTGGTTAAGACCCTCACTGCACCACAGTCAGTGTGACTGCTGTAGTGGAAATGATCCCCCACTCAAATTATGCCTGCTCACGGGTATACATGTGGGGTCATGACCATAATTAAACTGGAAAGTGCACCTGTATGATCAGTAGTGCTAATAAAATGGACACTGGATGTAGATACAAGGTAGGCATACCTAAGAAAAGGCCATCCAAACTTTTGTATAACTGTAGTTCCACTAAGTCTTTGTACAATTACAGACTACGATCTGTTTTCCTGAACAATTTGTCAGCCCCCCTCTTAACCCCAATTATCAGTGGTCAGTATCTGTCCACAGGACTGCTGTTGACCAGATATATTTGGGTGGTGGGCCATTTCAGCACAGCAGTGAAAATGGCTGGGTAGTGTGTGTGTGTGTGTGTGTGTGCGCACAGTGGCATTGTTAGGGTTTTTACATGTCAGTGTCACTGCTAGGTTAAGAGTGCTCCACCATCCAGAAATATTAAGCCAAGAGTGGCTCTCTGGTCAGAAACTGACCACTGATGAAGGACTGAAGGATGGCTAACACTTCAGCAAATTGACTACAGTCTCTATACTCCAAAAATGATAACATGGTGAGAAAAAAATTCTGTAAATGTGGTTAATACATGTAATTTTGTAAGAAGCAGAATGACCTGCATCATGAAACCATTAAACCAGTAATAAAGGAATCAAAGGAAATGAAAATAAGATGATTACTCTATAACAGTCTAATAATAATAATAA
>JBBPDB010000017.1:7056194-7067258 GCA_037974465.1 Brachypetersius altus | reverse complement strand
TATATATTAGAATATATAAATTAGATATATATTGACTAGATTTAAGTTGCTTTCACATTCCACAGTATTATTTTTGCAGTGTTAAATTGCACAAAAGCAAGGTAGAGATGCTAATAAAGTGGTCATTCAGTGCATTTCCTCTAATGGGCTGTGGTGGTATTGCACTTTATATAAAACATTTCAATGCAATCAGCCATAGTGATTTAAAATAAGACAAGATTTATTTAATTTGCAAAAGCAAACATTTTAGGCAGCTTGTTGATCAGCCAGGAAAAACAGCACTAGCTAACTTGTTGAATCTTCAGTACAAGTGCTCTTTTTGATCAGTGCTATTCCTCCATCATTGATGAATTAATACATACGGAAAGGTTCAGGATATTTCTTGGTGTTTATTATGATTTTGCATTATATTTGTCTGTTCAGGTCAGTTTAATCTAGGGGGCCACAGACGCTTTTGTGGGCTGTCAGGTTGGTACTGTACTGTATGTGTAGTGATATGCAGTAAATCTGCTTGATCTTTAAACATACTTAAAAATGTCTGAATATAATTTTAAATAGTATTTTACTATACTTAAGTCTGTGGTCTATCAGTCCACAAAAGAATGTTCTTATGCTCACGTTGTGCGATGTTTTGCCAAGAAACAAGCGAGTGAGTTCTATCAACATTAGCTAAACCCGGATCATGCAAACACAACTCGAAACAGCTTAGTAATTTGCTCATAGTTGAAACCACAAGAAAACCCACACTTCCGCCCGATGGGAAATGGTCGATGCCATCATCTCAGCAGGCAACCAAGGCCGCAGACCAGCTTCTCCTCGAGTCTACATCAATGGCAGTATTTATTATAAAAGACTCTCATAGCACCTCTCACACTCTCTCTCACTTTCTCCCTTTCCCTCTCTCGATCTTTCTCTCTCCCTCTCTCCCTCCCTTATTCTCCCTTCCCTCATTTGGGTGATTATTATACTCTGGATGAGAACAAACAGTATCTCTACTTAATAATTCACATCACTTTCATCTGATATTCAGTTACCATGGGCAATTTAGTAGTTGAATAATTTTGTGAAAAATTCATTTATTATGGCTGCGCGTTATGAGGCAGCGGTGATGGCAGCCGAGAGTGTTGGAGGGGTTTAAATTGCGTCTGTGGAGGGGATCCAGGGGAAGGTAATGTGTTCTAATGTTCTCAGCCATATGCATTGTTTTCAGGGCTCATCAGTTTTACATTGATTCCCACTGAAGTGTTTAATTGCATCATGAATATGATCTAATTCTGTCCTTTTCGCCGAAACCGAAGCGCTCGCCGAGAATGATGTACTGCCACGACAGCGCCATATCGGGACGTATTTTATATGGAACGTAAATTATAGTGTTAAATTAGCCTGGAAAGATAACTAGCTGGCACGGGGAATGGACTCAACAGTTTAATTTAGTGTCAAAAGGCCGTGAAGGGATAAATCTCTCCCTTCTCTCGCTCTCCGCCATTGCGTCTGGGGCTTTTACTGGAATAGTTTGATTTTCTTTTTTATTTCCTGCGGTTTTCTCTCTGGGTTGCACTTGCTTGTGGCAGTTAAGCCAAAGGCCATAGAGTTAGTTTGAGAAGAGCCGGGAGCGCCGTCGCTTTGTTCAGGGCCATGTGCGTTGTACGAAAGCCCCAGACAACTTTTTTCTTTCAACATCACGATGATTTTCTTACTGTAGGACTCCCCAAAATGGCCCATATATCTTTCTTTTTTGAGCGTTTAGGCATTGTGTGACGAGTGAGGTCTCTTTTACTTGCACAATCCTTTATTCCTCCTGTTTTCCATTCTGTCCCTCACTCTCCATTCTGACTCTCCTCCCAGGGTAAGCATGAGAGCAGGTGAACGAGTCCAGCTTTGAAATGGTTCCTTCAAGCTGGGTTATTCATTGAGAAGATGAAAGGCCTCGAGTGTGTGGGCCCTCTTTCTTTTTTTTTTCTTTTTCGCCTCGGAAGGAAACATTTTCTCTCTCCCTTGCTCTATCCTGCCCTTAAAGCTGGAGTGCTCTGCTGAGAGGCTGCCAGTAGCCAGCCTTCCCCCTTGTGCCCGTCCCCCGCCAGCTGGTCCTGAAAGCAGCCGTTCTCCGGCCCTGGCGTGCTCTCTTATCGTCAGCACCTTCTCCACGATAACGCTGGGCCGTAGCGTTCCCCCAAACAATTGCTATAATGTGAGAACAGTCAGTGTTGTGGGTTCCCAGAACTTGTAAATGGGGCCGTGTTCTGTGTGTCAGAATAAGCACTCGTAGCCAGGCTGAACGTCCTCATCCTGGTATTTGGTTGCCTCCCGATGTCCGTTGTGTCCGTCTGCTTTTGTCCATCTGATAGCCCCGCCCACCAACACTCTTAAACAAAACAGGCTTCTTTGGATGATGTTGTAGATGAACCACAAGTTAATTGTCAGTAAAATGTCGTTTTATATTTTAGCTCTTCTTTTGCTTGGCATGCCGCCTCTCCCACTCTCCAGGACCCCAGAAAAGACCTTTGTTCTTTTTGGGCATTTGCATGTGACACTATTTTTAAAACTCCGGTATTATTATTACACATTTGTTTGTTACATGTTTACATGTTAAAATTACAATATCTTTGGTTCTATGTGACTTAGAAACACCAAACAGGCTCAGCATGACGTCTGATACCTCAAGCATTTACATAAACCGGGGGAACTTACGTTATAGGAGTTAAAGTATCTTGTCAAACATGGTCCCCTAAAGAACTTTTGTGAAGATGGACAGTAGCCTGTGATCTCAATATGGTATCAGCATCTTGGTAATACATCTGGCAGCTGAAACTGAGCAGATTTGAATGTGCATGAACCATTATGAGAGAGGAAAGGTGTGAATGACATATGATGAAAAGCTGGAACCAAATTGCCCAGAACAAAATGCTAATGTTCAAAGACAGCCAGTGTTTCACCCACAGATTCGTACTTTCATAGCCGCCGTTGGTGAGTTGGAAAAGCTTCACAGAATCCCATTCAGACTAATGAGTTTAGATTCACTATGTTGAGTGTCCTGCTTAAAATGCATTACATGACTCAGATGGACTGCGCTTTTGTAAATTATTGAGACTAGGCAGGTTAGAAATTGCAACACGTGTCAACATCGACTGGATCACATGACAAAAAGACATGATACCTGGTCTAACCAAACAGTGTCACATGCCAAACAATGTATATCATTTGAAATGGAAAGGAAATTCTAGCAATTTTCTGCATCCTTCAGTGGTTGAGATGTAAACAGAGCCATCCGGAGTGGCTTAATGAGAAATGGTTGTCTATAGAGACACAGACTTGGATAGGAAACATGTCTTCTGAGTTTTACATGTAATGTAAATGTAATTGATAATTTTGATAATAATAATAGTGCTAAATCTAAAAAAAACTGGATTGGGGTTTTTTTTGGCAGAAATTGTCATCATTATCACCATTATCATTACCAAATAAAATTTATCATTCGAGATCAACTGAATGAGATGCCAAAATCATAAAAAAAAAATACATTTCTCTTAAACAGCACATTGTTTTTGGAGATGTGCCTTAATGAATGAGATTTTTTATGCATATTTTAAACCTCGTCCAACCTGGCAACAGTTTTGAAGGAACACATTTGTTGGTGCGGCTCAGATTGGCCAAAACGTTTCAGTTAAAACAAGTAATAATGTGGTAATAGCCCAGAATCAGGATCCTTACATTTTCAGTGGAAAATACTCAGGGAGTGCACTGCCACTGATGACACACTGTGGGAAAGAAAAAGATTTCTAAATGATCAAAAAGGCTTTATTATTTTTTTTAGGTTGTTTCTTTTTTCCTTCTGTGTTTCTTTCTCATGGGAGGGCATTGCTGGAGGGATAGGGATGTTAAATGAGCTATGGCGGTCTACTGAGGTGTGGGGGTGTGTTTGTGTGTCCACGTTTAAGAGTGTGTGTTTGCGCATGTTTTGGCGTTCCGTCAGTGGAGAGTTGCCGCGGTGGGCCGCTCTGAGGCAGCTGTGAGAAGTCGTTTTACAGGAGCACGAGCAGGAGAGAGGTGAGGATTAGCCAGCGCCTTTGAGCCGGAACACGTCTGTCGAGGAAGGGGCGAGGGCTACAAACCATGGATCTAATTTCCTTTCCTCAGTCTCTCTTTCTCTCTCCATTCCTCTCCTCCCTTTCTCTGTCAGACAGCTGAGACGCTTGTACATGCCGGCTGGATTAGGCCGATTTGCTGCCCATGGTGGACTGAAATGGTCTGACAGGTATTTTCTCGGGCTGCCCCTTTCGCAGGCCTTTCCTCCGCTATCCTTTCATCTGGCCAGCACAACACAGCGCTCTTCTCTGCCTCACCACGTTGAGCAGTCACTCTTCATTACCACTGACGTGTATACACACACACACACACACACACACACACACACACCTACACACAAATTCGCAACATACAGCCTATTTTAGAAACCAACATTCTTACATGTTGAGCAGAAAATACGTACACCTGTGGCCTCAATTGATTGTGCATTTAGATTCCCCCCGTATGCCTTTGGAGTTCATTCCTTTATAACATGGCTAATGTTTTCCGCAGCAGTTGTGAGAGAGCCCCGAGGTAAAGCCAGGGCCAGGGAAGGCCTGGCCTTCCCCAGAAGGAATAAAAGGCTTCCCTGAGCTCCCCAGGCCGACCTCTTGGGGTGGGCTGGGGGAGGGGATCGATTGGGCCGACCTAAATAGATTTTGTCACCTCCCCCTCTTCCCTCTCTTCACCTGCACACGCTTCAGTCCTGCCGGCCGGGGTACTCGGCTAATGGGTCAGCATTCGCTCCCTTTCCAACATGTTGTGATTTGGGTCAAAGAGAAGATTTTGACCCTCTGGAGGTCCCTGAGGACCATTGCACTAATGAGCCATTGAAATATTTGTAATGTTTATAAATTAGATGTGCAGCTGAAGAACCTTTTTAGGAGGTTAAGAAGCTCCATATAATGTAATTCTTAAAGTAGTTCTTAAAAAACTCTTAAATTAGTAATGAACTTTGACATTATGTCGTTTATTGTTTATAGGATCCCCATTAACTGAGCCATAGAGCCTGCTATTGAGCCATAGAGCCTGCTATTACTACTCACAGTGACCGAAACGTAGATAATCATAGTAGTCAAACTAAAAATGCATTACATCTCAAGAAAAATTCTAATGCAAAAACCCAAATCGAAACACCACTAAAACAAAACAAACAAACAAAATAATACTACAAATACACCCATCAGTAAAATAGCAAGGATTACAGATATAACTGACTCAGGTGATTCTTTGATTTAATATTTATTTTGTTAAGAAATGGCAGCTCATTCTATGATGTAAATGTTCTCTATTCAACTGTGCACTGATGTTAATTGGTGTTGTGCTTTGGTACTACAAAACATCCTTCTACATGTCTTCTGCCATAGATGGGGGAGTTAAAACATTTATGGAAAAGACTATGATCATCATCATTTAGAAGGTTCTTCACATCTCATTTGCAAAAATGGTTCAAAGAACTCTTTTAAGAATGCATGTCTGAAGATGCATAATGTATAGTTTGCTGATTGATATTGTTAGAGACCAGTATTGGTAATGAACTGATACTAGCAGAAAATTCTGTATCAGCTATTGAAAATGAAAAAAGACAAAAAAGATCATATCTGTTATATATTGTTCAATATTTTACACCTGAAGAATCAGTTTGTAACTTATGGCTGAGCATAAGGGTAGTAAAGTAGGTCACGTTTAGCCTGAAGCTATCATATGAGCATTAGCTTAGTATAATACAAGGATTTCTGTATTTTATACAGAAGAATCTCTGCCAGATTTGTAAAGTAAATGCTTCCTATAGAGGTGCAGCTACATCCTGGTGGGGTCTAGGCCTACCTGCTTGGACAATAAGCCCCCAGATAGCTTATGGTATGTTTTCAGCTGTTATAGTGGTCTAACTAGGTATTTAAACATGAAATAATCACTGTGTGCAAAAATCTAAATATGCTTAACTTTTTAGAAGTTCGTGTTTATCTCTGGGCTGTGATGCTTACTTGCTAAACCCCATCCAAAATGTAATAAGGTCTTTAAAATGAAATAATGGTCACATCAATGTCCTGTACAGTATTGATGGTGTTTATTTGAGTCGTTTGTCCATTGATTGTTTTAAGCTTTTAAGGTGTTTTTTTTTAAGATGAAAAGTATCAGACCAATGTTGGAATCAGCTGGTCCTCATGGGCTCAGTATTGGTGTCATAAAAGAAAAGTTAGTCTTGTGCCATGTTTACTATACTGCTATTGCAGAAGCCCTGATATGCAGGTGAACCCTCTCATTAGTGTTTTTGCTGAGAGCATTCTGACAACCCCAGTTCCATATGAGTGTGTGTGGGTGTTTTGGCTCATTATTATGAAAATGCTGTTAATAAATATTATTAGATTTTAAAGATATATCTTTAAAATATCCCCATTTTTATGCGTATCCTTTATTTGTATAAATACGTATATTTATCTGCCTCTCCTTAAAGGCCGGGCCGTGAAAATAGTTTCTGATATTAAACCGGTCCGTGACGAAATAAAGGTTGGGGACCACTGGTGTAGACTATAAATGCTAATGGTCAGTAGAGTGCACTTGAGGACCAGAGGCCTTGCTATATATTGTGGCTGAATGTTTTTCTGTCTCAGGTACGGTTTCTCTCCCATCTCTCAGTAATAGGGCCTTTTCCTCTGCTGTGCAACTGAGGCCTCATCACTCTCCTCCTTTCTCCTCTTCTCCTGTCCCTCTCTGTGCCTGGCTCACCGAGCCACTCAGCTGAAACGGTGTTCACTGAATGAAGTTGATGAGAAGTGTGTCCAGAGAGGATGCCCAGCAGGCAAGGCTGTGTGTATATGTGCATGTGAGCAAGAGAGAGAGAGAGAGAGAGAGATGGAGAGAGAGAGAGAGAGAGAGAGATATGGAGAGTGAGAGAGAGAGAGAGAGAGAGATGGAGAGAGAGAGAGAGAGAGAGAGAAACAAGTGTTCCTCTTAGTGTTTGTGTATGCTGTGATTTTGCAGTGTTTGTATGTGTGTATTATGCTGGAGTCTCTGTTCATTTGAGGGACAGAGGGGAAGCAGGTAGGGAGGGGGTGAAAGAGAAAGTGCGAGAGAGAGAGAGAGAGGGAGATGGGAAGAGAAAGGCATACTCGGGAGGTTGCGTTGATGCACTATTATTTGGTTTACTTACCGTGCATTTTCAAATGGCCTGCCAAATGATATATCAATGAAAATCTGCTCTCTGAGTTATGGCCATCCACTTATTCATCTGATGATGGAGAGACTGAGCACCATGTCCTGGAACGCCTCGGTCTTATTGTGCCCCATTACTTAGCCTCTCCTAGTAGCACTAAGTGATTTTTAGAATGCATTGCCATGGGCTCTTTTCTTCCTCCTTGACTGTATTTTTCCCCCCCTTAAATGGCAGTGAACTACATTTGCACTTAAAACATATTCTTTAATCTTCTGTTATTTTACATACAAATTGCATCCTGAGCAATGCATTCATCATTGCTCGTCTCCTCCACTCCTCTCCTAAATGAAAAATGTATCTTAAATGAATAATGGATCGCACTGTAGCATAATTTTCTTTGTGGCGTGTTTACAGTTTGGGATTTTTTTGTATTATTATTATTATTTTTCTTTTGCCTGAGAAGGCAAGGCTAATATCCGCTCACTTTGGATCTGCTAAGGAAAATGATCGGCGATCGGAATGTATCGACTGATATGGTGAGGAATCTGATGGTTGAGGTCTTGAAAAGCTTTCGCGCTTTGATTACATAGGACCTGAATAGACGTGCATGAAAAGGAAAGCGTGGTCGAAGGGGAGTTTGGACTCCTGAGATGCTTCAGATCAATTAACTTGTGGTATCTGTGGAAAGGCTCAGATAACGCCGCTAAAAGCCTCCTGATTTAGTTTGAACTTAATTTCTTTTTTTAGCTGCTGTCCCTTCGCTATCTCTCGCTGTGGTGCTGTCACTCCAGCTGGAGCAGAAGAGGGCCAAATCCCTGACGTCCTTCGTGTGCAGCCGAGAGGAGTGGATAGGTGTGAGCGAGACAAGAGCACTGTGGGTGGTCGGACTGGGCTCAGGCCCCCCCCACGTTGCTGAAATCATGTGCGTATGGTGACCTCGGGCGCCTTGTAGAATCGTCCAAGGTTTCCTTATGCTTCCATGCTCACTTCTGTGATCTGACCCACATTCTGCATGTTTTTGATGGATCTGTCTCTGTTCAGCTCCTGCATTGGTGCGTATACCTGATCTAATGATGGATTTAGGTGGACTGAGTGTGATGGTGAAGGTGGAGGTTCACACTTCACAAATCTCACTTTGATGTCTCTGAGTGTGGGATTCAGAATCCCTTCAGAAAGGGATTGTTTGGAACTAGATCCTCAGAACTAGATAAATGTACTGTAGGCATAAGCACTGTGGCCATTTTGCTATTCAGTTATCCACATTTATAAATGAATATTATCAACATGATTTTATATTGTTGTCAATGACGGAAAGTTTTACATAACAGACATATTAGGTTTAACATGCTAGCAGTTGCGTTACAGCGCAATGAATGAATATTATAAAAATATCTTCATATAATTTTTGTTTCTGACTGTAATGTGAGTTTTTCCTAAAATTCTCAGTGGCTTCTGCCCTGACAGAAGGTTAATTTGTTACTCTTTTCTTTCAAACTATACAGCTCTCATATCTAATTACATACATATATTTGAAGAACTATATGACTAGGCCATTAGCTTTCACTTAGCTGATTGTTCGTTTAGCCCTGGAGGCTAACATTGCTAAAAAAAAACCCACTAGAAGTCTGTTGTTCACGAATCTTTTATTTTTTGTGAATACATCCCCAAAACCTCTCTGAACATATTCAGACTACATCCAGCTCTTCACTGTGATGAAGCAGACGTGGTGGGGTTTTGGACACAGTTAGACTTGCTGTGTGATACATAAAAATGAACAAAACTTCACAGGTGCTGCATCAAATAGGTATTGTGGCATATAGACACTAGATTACATTCAAAATATTTGTTGTTTCTACTCATAAACATAAAATTTGGAGGCTCAAGATTAACAGTTTTTTGTTAATACAAATAACAGAAATTACAATTGTAATCTGTAGTGCAACATCCCTTCCTCTCACGACTTTGCCTTTCTCTCCGCCTCCATTCATCTCCATGTTGGACTTGCATCCGTGCGTGTAACTGATCTAATGATGGATTCAGTTGTCTGGAGGACTGGGTGTGATGATGAGGGGGGTTCACACTTCAGGAAGCCCCTGTTGGGCGTCTCTTTGCTGGCTGTGGAATTCGTGTAGTCACCCCCTCTCTTGCTTCTCACCAACTCGAGGGAAAGCACTGCTCCCTCCTCTCTTCCTGTTCCGCCATCCAAACTGTTCTGGTGAGCCCAGGAGGGAAGCGCATGGCTGGGCCGAGTGGAGGCGCCTCCTCCGCTTTTGTATGTTGCTGTAGTCCCGTGGTGTTCCCGTTCCCCTCTGAGACGGCCCGGTACAGATGGGAGCCGCTGGACCGCGGCGGCTTGTGTCATGATACGCCGCCGAATTCACGGCTGAGCAGAAAACAGCTTTTAATGTGTTCGTCTGCCGAGAGAAAATGAACAGAAAGCGCTGGTCCCCTTTGTTCCTCTTCCCCCCCCCCTCCCTTACAACACATTGTTTGGCTTGTATTACGAGGGGTACAGGCCTAGTTGATTTGTAGCTTGATGAGCGCAGCCAAAAAAAAAAAAATTAGCTGTCATCAAGGCTCATGATCACCGCTTGTTCTAAAGGTCATACGTCTTGAATTAGCCGTTCGTTCTAAAGGCTGAGTGGTGTAGTCTGCAGATTGCGAGCGGTGTTTGGAGCAGACAAAGAGGTTCTTAATATCTCCATAGTCATCATTTATCAGTTCGACTTGAGCCCTCCTGTATGTGACTGATCGCACACCTGCGACGACACGGTCCGAGCCGCCTTTGATACATGGGCGATAAATGGATTGATGAATAAGGAGGATGGTGATGGAGAGGGAGTTTTCGCTATCAGCGTGGACGCTCCTCTGAGGTCAGCCATCTATCACCGCTCCGCCGGCCATGTTAGTTTGCTTTGGTAATGAGTGAGCTGACATTTACACAGAGCTCACCAACCGGCCGCCTCGGCCAACCAAGCAGCTGACCCACTGATTACCTCAGAATCTTCGCGCTGGCAGCGTTCGGTTAGGATAAAAAAACAAAAAACAACAAATGAAAGAATCGAGAAAAAAAACACATGTGACTTCTCCCACTAACCTGTTCTCCGTTTGCATACATCATTACGGGAACAATAAAAATCAATTGGACATTGCAAGGTAAATATAAACAAATGTGTGGCGCACAACGTCGAGTGGCCCGTGTTTACTTTTAGGCAGATTTCATTTAGCCGCAAGTTTAAATGGTGATTTACGAGAAGATGGAGTGTGTTGCCTCGGCTTGCCCGCTTTTCCCCCCTCTGCCTGCCTGCCTGGAATATGAGATGGAAGTTAAACAGTGTGAAGCTGCGGCATTGAGGGAAGGGCTTTGGACGTGTGGGCAGTGTAGCATCAAATAGATTGTGTTTCCTCCCATGTAAACGGCTAATGTGTGCCGAGCGTTCTGACACAGATGAATGTAAGGAATTTGCTGGAAAGGCTTTACAGCCCGTCTGAGAGACGACGCGGGGAACTGACTGCATGGTACCCTCCCTCAGACGTTTTGTACAACACACACACACAGACACACACAGACACCCACAGACACACACACACATACTCAAGCTCACACTCTCTCACTCTTGCCAGTCCCTCTCTCCCAAACTCCCCACGCTCCTGCCATGGGCCGCTGTTGAATGGCGGTGTTCAGATTGGTGTGGACACTGGGGATGGCTTTTTATTGGCTGTGGGATAAGAGATGGCTGCTCAAGCGGTGAGATGCATTTGCACTCACATACACTCATTCACACACACACACACACACACACACACACACACATACACACACACACACACACACACAAGCTCACCAT
>JBBPDB010000017.1:6999591-7023600 GCA_037974465.1 Brachypetersius altus | reverse complement strand
CACACACACACACATATATATATATAAAACACACACACACACATATATCATCAAAGCTGTTTTAAATCAAAGCAATCAAAGCAATCTCTGTTTATAGGGTATATCATTTTTTTTACATACTGTTTCAAACAGCAGTGTATGTTACGAACAGAAAGAGCTGACAAGCTGCATTATTCTCTTTTCACTGAAGGGATTTACTGCTTCTGTTCGAGCTCATCGGTCCAAAAATTGTTTGTTTTGGTCCCAGAAATGGTTTCTGCAGTGATGGAGAGGCTGTGGATGTTTGTCACAGGAGCACCTTAAGGAGATATGTTTGTTGCATTTGTAAATGTGTTGGAGGTGCTTGCATGTCCACCCAGACGTCTCATGGCAGAGTAGTCAGTGGAGGCCAGTGATCAATGTGCTTTTCAGTGTTCAGACTGGAATGAGACAGGGCTGCGTCTTGGTCCCTCTGTGTGTGTGTGTGTGTGTGTGTGAGTGAGTGTGTGTGGGGTTTTTTTTCCTAATGACTTCTTTGATACCCCAGGGAACAGAAGAGGCAGGAGTCTCTGTTGACTTCTGGCTTGATAGGAACACGTTCAGTATCCGAAGACTGCAGGGTACCACCAAACTCAGATGTGAGCAGATCATTGAGCTCTAGTGTACTAATGACTGAGCTCTGCTAACACACTCTAGAGGCCCTGCAGTCAACAATTTCAGCTGCTGTTACAGCCTACAGAAAAATGAGACTGATGGTAAAACAGAAAACTGAAGTTATTTGTCACTGTTGTACTTCAGCACCTCCACAACCCATCATCTTCACTATTGCAGAGCAGAGACTGACTGCCGTTCCCTGCTTGTGAAACAGTTGCACACTGAATGAGGAAATCCAGAATCGCCCCAGCCATCTGCAGCTCCTGCATAATTGGATGCTTCATAAAAAGGATCTTTGGGAATAATCATTTAGTTACACAACGGTTCTGGCGTACTGGGCCGTCAACATTTCCATCTTTTTGCAGGATGTTTAGTCTGTACTCTATACAGCTGCTGTGTAGATCTGCCATGTAGAAGATATTTTCCATCACCTAGCAGGAGTCTTGGCTTGTTCAGGGTGGGCAATACTGTATAACATGCCATTGGTATTGTGATGAATTATTTAACAATTAGCTTTTCTGGGTATCATTAGTATGTCACTGTAAGTAATATTAAAAAGACTGATTTGGTCGAACTGTAGAAAGCCTGTAAACATTATCCAATGTACATTATCCAATTTAGCCAATTATGCCCAATTGCCCATACCTTATGATAATAATTCCTGCACCTGTAAAAGTATATGCTTAATTGAACTGAGATCTGGGAAATCTGGACTCCAGGTCAATAACTTGATCCCTTTGTTTTGGTTCTCAAATCAGTTCTTAACAGGTTTTGCTGTGTGGCAGGGTTCTTTATACTGTTGTGACTGTTGACATGAAGGATTGTACTTGGTCTGCTCGGATCTTCAGGAAATTGGTACATATCAAAGTAACATCCACATTATTGCCAAGACTGAAGGTTTCCCAGCAGAACATTGCCCAGGGCGTAATACTGCCTCTGCTGGCTTGCCTTCTTCTGTTGGTGTGATGTACTGTGTGTTCTAACAGTGTTCTGTCGTAGACAACACTAACTCATAGTAGCTCCTCTGTGGGACTGGAGACCACAGACTAACTTTTACTATCCAAATGCATCACTGAACCTTTTGTGGCCATTACCTATTTACTGTTTCACCCACATTCCTTCCATGGAGCACTTCTGGTAGGTACTTACCGCTGCACACTGGAAACATCCAACCAGGCCTCCCATTTTAGATATGCTCTGACCCAGTTGTCTAGCCATCACAATTTGACCCTTTAGCCAGGCTAGTGGCCAATAAAGGACCCATGATAGACTACACTAAAGAGGTCCAACATCGATGCCTTTGAATAGAAGGTCTTTGCTGTCTGCCATTCACTCTAGGGATTTCTTTACATCCAGTGGATGGGGCACCTGAGATCATGGTGCATATTGTATGGCTAGAATTTTGGGTAGATGATATGCTCACAGTCAAACATTTATTTTCTGTATGTAACTTTTGCTGTGTACTCCCAGGTTACAAATGTATGAGACAATGGCCAGTGTGTCAGATTTACACATTTGAAAACCATAAGCCACTACTTTCCATAGATGTGGGCACTATTAAGCAAGCACTAAAATGTTACTGGCTGACATGCCTGGCTGAAGAAATCTATGGACACCTCACATTCCATCTCTGAAACACCAAACCTGTTCCTCTCAGCATATGGTTCAGATATGGTGTGTGAGTCTGAGGAGGAACTGGCTGAATTCCTCCATGGCTCCCATGAGGTTTGTGCTGATGAGATTTTTTTTTAGATGCACACCTCTCCCCATTTCTACGCAGGCTGCCGATATGACAAAAATATTATGATAATTGTGATATTTGAATGCATTTTGATATGTACACTATATTTAATTTGTCTGGTAGTTTGGTAGCAAGTTGGAATGGTACAAAATGCAGTGGTAAACAGCAGTGTCATGTTTTAATAGGGGTTTGAAAGAAAAGAGGAACAGGAAGGGGAAAAAAATTGTTGGTGAAAAAATGTGATGTGTAAATCAATGAGTACAGTAGAGCTTGCCCAAATTGCCCAAATATTTTCTGTTACCTTGTTTTTCAGTTCCTTTTATTTGGAAACTACATTATTGTTTTATAGGGTAGATACTGAGCACGAGTATTCAAGGACTTGTTATTAAAGTATTAGGTTTTCTAAGCCTGTGTAATGCCGTTTGGGCCAGTTTTAAAAATAAGATAATAGACTGATATCCTGTTATAGTGTTCTATACAGTCTAGGCTGTTACTATATACTGTTTGCAGGCTCTTACTGTGTATCTATATAACTTATGAACCATACAGTCCTTAATGTTCCAGCAGCGCTGATGATTCCCGTATACACAGAATTGTATTGTGAAGTAATTTATGACTCTCACCTGTTATCATACTGCCCACCACAATCCCACCCATATCTTTTACTCCACTCTGATAAAGCAGCTGTTTCCTACTCTCTCTTGTACAAGCTTGCCTTCCATTTGAAACTAATTCTTTCTGCGTGTGCATGACAGAGAGATTTGTCTTTTAAACTAGCGCCCTTACTCGCAGCCAGGTAGATGAAGAGTGTGTGGGCTTGGACCCTCTTGTAATAAATAGGCCTCCCTCTAGCCACGTGGAATTGATGTATTTCAGCACATTTTGCTTGTGCTGTCGATAGAGGCTTTAATTTTTAGCGTCCTGCCAGCGCAGCGCCCCTGAGCTCGGGAGGCTGCGTGCCTGAGTGACACTGCCGCTGTGCAAATGTTAGGCGTGTTTGCGCACGCAGCAGCTGCATGGCACACGGGACGCACTCGCAAAGCCTGCTCATCTGTCCAGTGCTCAAGATACGACCCAGCGCGGGCAGTACTAAAGGGCGGATAAAGGCCTGCACTCAACCTTCCGTAAGACAGTTACAAAACACTTCGCTTGTTCGCGTGTAACTTGATTATGCCCTATGGATCTGATAAACAAAGGGAGTTTGCAATTCTCCATCCAATTTGCTGTGGCGTCTTCTCTAAAGGTGTGGCCCCCTTTCCGTAAAAACGAGAATCTAGGTCGGTAAGCTTTGATCATCTGGACCACAATACATGACTTCAAACGGAAGAAGTATGAATTATAGCTGCTAGTTGTTGGAGTTGCAATTCCAAGTGCGTTCTGTGAAATCATTTATTTTCTTTAACTGCGTCTTTCTGTGACAAGATGAAAATAAGATGTTTTGTTCGTTGCAAAAGGCATTCTGAGCTACACTGGTACAGGAGGGAAGAACTGGTGAGTGGATTTCTGTACAAACACATGAATGAATGAATAACCTGTGTCTGTTTAGTACAACTGACATTCTAGTAAGGCTGCAAATAATGATTATTTCTGTAATCGATTAGCCTTAAAGATTATTATCGTTTTAATTTAGCTGTGTTTGGTTATTTGTTCCTTTCGTCCTTCATCGGCATCATTCTCATGCAACTAGCAGTACCTTCCTTTATGTATATTACTGTAATATACTGCAGAGTGCTTTTTCTAAACATTGCATCAAACGGTAAAAATCCATTTTTTTCATAATCATAATTTTTTCATAATAGTATTGCTGACTGTTGCTGCCCTGCAGTCCACCAGATCTTTATCTGACAGCTTTCTTGTACAATTGTAACATTGTCATTGAGTTATCTTGCAGATCTTTACACTGTATGATCCAAAGGCCTTGATTTAATCATCTTTGTTAGGTCAGTACCATTTATACCATTCTGCAACTATCTGCTGAATCCCTACTTTCCCCTTATTGGTTTCTCTGAGTAGTTCTTCATGATGTTCTTGAGCAGTTTTTTTAAATGTGGGGTCCCCTGAGTGGATTCTTCAGCATGTTCTGCTGGAATTACTCCTTTTGAGTCTTGGCGTTTTTTTTAGCATGTTCTCTGATTGGTTTTTGCTCTTAAGGAACCTTTTTAAAGTGTTGGGTTCCCTCAGTGGATGGGTCTTCTTACTCTTCGGGAGTTCTGGTTTCCCTCGGCATTTCCTCCTCATGCTCTTGGGAATTTTCTTCTTTTGAGTCTTGACTCCTCTCAGTGGTTCTTCATCATGTATTTGGGGAGTTCTTACCTCTGAGTCTGTTTTTTCTCAGGCTCTTGCGGAGCTTTTCCTGCTGCTGTTGCCCTCAGCTGGCTCATTAGTGGTCTGGCCTCAAAATCCTGTAGAGAAGCTTGGTGACAGTATCTGCTGTAGTGAGTTCTGTGGCTATTGAATTGAACTGAATTGAGACAGTGAATGAAATCTTGGAGGCAGCGGGGACTGACTGTCGGCAGTAGCATACAGCACCCAGCTTGCTGGCAGACCCGTCGCTACTGATTTTAAAGAACAGATGCTGATTATATTTAGGGGCAAACAAACAGCCTTGCTTCCCCTGAGTGGCTTTAGCTGGGGGTGGAGAGTAAGCCTCAGCAACACTCCAACACTTGGTTCTGTTCGCTTATAGGCGGCAAAACAGATGACAAGGAGAAACACAGCCAAAAATTCCCTCGATCCGAGTAGCGGACTGATCCATCCGTGGCTGTAGCAGGGAGGGAGCGTGGCATGGAGGGGGACCGGAGGGCGCCGCTCCTGGCTCACTTGCAGCTGCTGGCAAGAGTACAGTCAAATTAGCCAATAAAAACGTGTGAAATGGGTGGCAGTGCGCCGGCCAAGGACATGCCAAGAGAAATAAACTTCAGCGCTCGTCTGTGCAAGGCAGGGGGGCGAAAGAAAGAGACGCTGGGGGTGGGGGTGCTGGAATGAGCTATGTGCATCTCCCCAAAGCAGGAGCTGAGTCAGATGGCGGCATTAACGTCTGGGAGCCCAGCGGTGAGACAGGTTCGGAGAGCAGCAGCGGTTCAGTCACGGCAAAATGGGGTTTGTTTCCATACTGCTGCAGGGAGGGTGTTCTCACTCCTTTAACTGGATAGGATATGGATGTGAAAACACAAAGACCAGAACCAGACGATGACACAGATGACTTAGGAAATAGTGTACAGTGTAATGTGTGAATATTTTAGCAACTGGCCAAGATTCCAACCTTTAACCCTACATCATATTTATGGCTGGACTGGATTATGACTGATTTATGGCTTGATTGTAATTTGATATGAATTATTTCTCTCATCTGGCTTATTGAAACAAGAAAAAAACATTTCTGTTCCTTAGTAGAGTAAGTCTAATGATTTGATCGTGTTTTCATTTGTGCAGCCAAGAAAATGGGCATTTTTACCATGTTTTTTTTATTTTTTTTATTTTTCACATTTAAAGAAAGGAAAGAAGTCAGAAACGAGAACTCCATCCTACTGCTACTGATATAGCAGGTAAATAGATTGTAATAAGTAGTTACATTTGAACAATATAGAAAAATAAAAGCAATAACTAAATGTTAAAAGTTAAATGCTGTACTGTTTGGACAGAATTCGTTTTCCTTGAGGAGGTGGGGTAATGATTGATATGCTTAGGATAAGAAATCTCGGTATAAATTACACAGACACAATAGAAAAGATCCATACTCTTCAGCTGCTCCAAAATAGATTACATGTCCCCACATTTAAGATCATTTTCATTTGACCCAACTACTATAATCATCTGGCTTAAGTGAATACAGTGTGTCATTCAGAATTGCACACATATGGCAGGACAATATACATCTGTGATTTGGGCCCCAGGGAGTCAAAGTAAATGCTTCCTTGGGTGCCTCTGTACCGGATGGAAATTGATAGTACAAAGGCATGAAATGGCTGTTTGCTCAGGATTAATATACTGGGATTATTTCTACAGACGGGATTAGTTTAACCTAAAATTATTGCTATAGTTTTCTAGCACAGAATTAATATAACCTGGGGTTGTTTGTACTGTTTGTTTAACAACAAGGGACTGAGATTATAAGGTTGTGTTTATACCATGGAATTACTAAAACCTATGTTTATTTGTATGGCTGTATTTATAGCATGAGATTAATATAACCTGACATGGAGTAATATAACCTGAAAAGTTTTATATGATTGTTTAATAGCATGAGGTCAATATAACCTGAGATTATAAGGTTGTGCTTATAATATGAAATTACTATAACCTGAGATTATTTGTGTGGTTGTGTTTATAGCATGGCATTAATATCATCACGTATCATTTGTACAGGTGTGTTTATAGCATGGAATAAATTTGTTATGTTCATTTAATTGCACAGAATTGGTATTACCTGGGATTATTTGCATGATTGTGATCATAGCATGGAATTAATATCAATAATAGTTACATTACCCCCTGAAAACACTGTGTATCTCGACCTGTTAATTCACGGCCCCTTAAAGTGGTTCATTTCACACTAGGCCTTTCCTGACAGTTTTAACCAATTTGGAATGGAATCCTTCGTCTGGGTTCATCAGGTATCCTTTCTGCATTACGTGAAGTGTATGAGTTTATTTAATACCGCAAGAATGACCAGATAAAGTGAGAACAGGAGGTTCAGGTGAGCAGCAGGATTAGTGAGAATAGCTGGCGCTCAGCAGGAGCTTCGGTTGACATGAGGATTCTCTGTTTCTCTCCACCATCTCAGAGCTTCTGTGTTGATCTGAACTCCCACTGACTGAGGCAGCAGAAGTCTGAATCCTCCCGAGTTTTCATTTAACATCATGTTGGGCTGTGAAGTGTAATTTCAGTGGAATCTAAACACACTAATTAAATATCATAACTTTCTGAAGCAGCCTTTCCTAAAGGTACCTGAAATTTTAATTTAGACTTCAAAAGAGTCCCGACTTTAAAGTAAATCTATTGTTTTTCATTTAGACTCGCAATTTTCCCCTCTCTGGCAAACCCGGCACCGTATGTACTTATGATTGATCTGGTAATTAAAATATGCAGAGAGGGAAAAATATTAACCGCTTCTTTTTGTTTTAGAAAACAGTCAACGTTTTTTTTCTCTTCCTGAGCAGATAATTAAATTTCACACATTGATGTTCTTTACACAGCATTCATCGGCCTCATTATTTTTCCATTTTCATCTTTCTGCCGAGAGATCGATAGATTGATAAAATGATGGAGCTAATCTTAAATAATGCAAGAGGAGAAAAGTTACACTTACTTTGCTGCCGGCAAAGTGTTTGAACTTTCATTCTCCTTTCAAATTAGAAGCAATCCTTCATTTTAGCAGACCTGACCATACTCGCCGAAAAAACCCTTAGTCTTCATCACGCCATCCGCGCCGTAGCAGTGCCACACGCCGACCTGGGAGGCGAAGAGTTAACCCATTCACCTCATTTCCTCTCCCTCTTCTTGGAAAAAAAATATATATAGAATGCTACATGTTACAGATCGATGGTTGTCAAGACTAATACCCCAAACTAAAAAAGAACTGGCAATTCAAAGACAGAGAGCATAAAGTAGGCCAATTAGTACCTTGGGAACATTTTGTGGGGAGAGATAGCAGCACAAAATGTCATTTGCGCTAACGTTCAGGCCGATTGTTTATAATATGACCTGACAGTTTGGGGCTCTTCAATATCGGATTAACCACAATACTAATTAACATGAGGCTGTGAGGGAGAGGCGCAGCGGGCTGAGCTGGAAAGAACGTCTTTTACCGTGCGAGCTTCCTCCGTTTCGCATGTATCTCCTTGAGAAACGGACAGGAGCGCTCCAAAAATAAATTGTCTTCCTTTGAGATCTAAGAAATGAGATTTTATTGTGGTTGCTTCCACCGTTCCTACCCTTGTGGGATGTTGCTGAGATGCTCGTTTAATTTTAGTCACAGAATTCAGCAGGGTAACCAGTCATCCTCGCTGCGAGGTATGGCCAGACAGCTCCAGGCTGTGTAGCTTTGGAGCCATGTTCAGCAGCTTAGCTGTTAAACCAAATGGCTTCCTGTCCTTATATACTGGGTTCAACACCCGTGACCCATATTAAAGTGTATACACTCAGTTTCTATGCACTGTTAATCTTCTGTTTGGGGTTTTCAGGTAAGGACAATGTTTCCATGTCGAAACATGCGTCCAATTAAAGCGGTAGGCATGAGCCTTCTTTTTTTTTTCCTCGCTGGTGATGGTGATTGTCACATTTTTAATTGGGCCTCGGGCGGATTAATGTCAAGGTACCGTCCATTCTAGGAGGAGTATTGACCAGTTTTGATAGGGTTGGACAGGGTGTGGTCCTGGCTGGCAGTGGTGGTAGAGGGTAACCATTAGCTTTTCATAAAACTCTAAGTGTGTGTGTTTGTGAGAGTGTATGTTTGCGTGTATGTGTTCATGTATGTGTGTGTATGTAGTTTGTTTTTGTACAGTTTCAAGATCAGAATGTCCTGACTTTGTTAGAAAAGTGAGGGAAGCATTCAGTATGAGGACCAACAAAGTGCATGTGCATTCTTTTTTAACACTAAGTTTTAAAATACCTATTTCTGCCATTAAATTTGTTCTTGTGAGTCAATAACATTTTGTCTCCTTGCCGTTGTTACATTATTTGATTATGTTTAGAGAATGCTGAAAGAATGTTGGAAGTTTGTCTCTGTATTTTATTTATTTACATTAATTGGAAACACCTGTGTGTTAAACTGTGTTAACATCTCATGAGCACTGGACCTATAGAAATGGCCCACATTGAATAAAATCCCATGTAATTTGAATATCAGTGTATATGAATGTTATGTTGGTATTTCATTCTGCATTTAGTGTTCAGTACCACATATTCCATCATCTCAGACCTTGTTATTTAAATCAGTAAATAAATACATAATACCTGGTTTAGTCTAGGCATCCACATCCCCCGCCACATAGCCAACAACCTGCACCACTTTTCATGGATTGTATTCTAAGTCAAGCTAAAAGAGCAGATATTCCTGTAAAAGAACTCAACTTAGGCTGGTATGAAGATGTAACACACACTCTCTCTCTCTTTTCCATGTTTTTTGGCTTCCACCTGTTTTCTTCTCTGTTGTTTACATTCTCCATGTGCCTTTGTTTACCTGATCCATGTGAATCGTTGATTTGGTATTAGCCCCGCCCTAACCCAGCCCCTTTATTTTCCTGTTCACCTGTGTCCTGGTCCTGTCTTTTCCCCAGTCCTGGTGTTTCTCATTTCTTTAGTTAGTATAAATAGCCCCTGTTTGTGCTCCGTGTGCTCCTGACTTTTGCCCTGTGATTTTTGTTCTGTGTTTTTGCCCCCTTGTGTTCATGTTTATGTGCTTTACACACCGGTCTCTTATTGCTTTGTTTTATTTTGTTAGTCCCTGTGTTAGTTCAGTGGCCTGTTAGTTTCTTGTTTATTCTCATGTTTCTCATTCTTTGGCTTATAAAGTCCTGTTCGCGATTGTACCCATCTCCATGCTTGACGTCTGCATGTGACAGATGATATGATGTTTATATCTGAAATATCTGAAATGTGTTAGTGACTTATTTGAGTACCACTAAAAGGAGGAGCTTCTGAGGACTGACAGTGGATGGGAGAAAATCGACTACCTTAATAATCCAAAACTAAACCTGATGCTGATAAATAAAAGGATCATTCTGATAGACCTTTATGGTCTATGGAAGACACTACATATTGCACCTTCACACCTTCAGCTTATTATTCATACTGCTTTTTGCCTCAGGGTCCTGAATATATTTTGAACTGCAGCAATAAAAGTGCTTAATTGTATTTATCATAAAACGTTTTAAGGGTGACTTTGAGAACAAGTATTCGTTCTGAAATTCCAACATATAATCAAAGCCTGTAAAATGCCATTCAGACCCTCGACTGATTAGATAAATTAGGTTTTTGGGTGGGAACTGTTCAGCATCCTTTCACTGGGGCTTCGGAGATGGTTAATCCACACGCTCACACAAATTAGGCTATGATAGATTGTTTATTTGTATTTATTCTAATGCTTGTTTGAACAAATAAATGCTCACTGCCCAAATAAATGGCTTATTGTAAGCTTTTTGTGCAGTTCTGTGTATTATATATCTATATATATATATACCACTGGTGCTGTTAAAATTGTGTGTGTGTGTGTGTGTGTGTGTGTGTGTGTGTGTGCACCCACTATGTTGTTTTGTTGTAACCTCTGTGTGTGTTTGCAGCATGATTGGTTGTGTATGGCCTAAGCGCCTGACTGAGCAAATGTGTTTTATGTGAGAGTGTATGTGTCTATATGTGTGTGTGTGCGCTCCGGCAGAGATGTGAGATGTGAAGTATGACTGGAGGTGCACCGAGAGCCGGCGATATAGCAGTTTTATTACATTTCATATTGAGACCAATTTTTGCCAGTGGTTTGAAGGACAGGCATCTATTCCCCAACTAAATCAAGCCTGTGTCTGGGGGCTCCCAGCACGAGCATGCATGCACATATATATATTCTTACAAATTCACTATTTTGACTTTGCCTTGCCTTGCCATACACAGCTTTTGTGTGGAGTTTTGAGAGGCTCAGCTGTGCAGAGGCGCAGGCAGAAAGATGAAACTACTCTTTTTGTCTCGAGTAGAATTTCAGACATGTGCATTTCATGTCACTATTATCAGCATTCTGCAACCCACGCAAAATCTCATCTGTCATCTCTTCTTCCCCCATTAAAAACAGCCCCCCCACCTCCCATCCCCCACTGTCACAGGTTCTATGACTCGCATCAGTGTGTGTGCCGTCCCGCGGGCCAGGCCCGATCATAAGAATATCATACATTATGCATTATTGCACATACACTTGTTGTGAAGGGAGAGACCAGGGCTGGCCTCCCATAGAGGCAGGACTCAGAGGCCGGCCACAGTCAAATCAGAGCCGCTGGGGAGTATGAATAACGCAGAGTTACAGGCAGGATGAATATGTATTTATTGCATTACTTCAGGACTGGATCTCGTTTAGTTGGGCCTTTTTTGAGATTTTTCTCGTTAATGAGGAAGTGTTTGATGCCATGATGGGAGAAGTGTTGCGGAACACTGAGATCCCCAGAGTGTCGCTGCCTAAATTACTGACACTTCAGTACAGTACATGCGTCAGTACCTCTATTCCTCTGCACAGTGACCCAGGTGGATTTGTACCACTGCTGTAACAGAAGCAGGTTTTCGAACTCTAGACGGCCTGTGAAACTTTCATTATGAAAGTTTGCAGCCACTGTTTGCTGGAAGCTCAACAACGTAAACTCTGAGGGTCTGTTAGTGGGACCCCCATTCCCACACCCCCTTCTCTTTTTCTCTTTCTCTCTCTCTCTCTCTTTATATATAAATGTGTGTGTGTGTGTGTGTGTGTGTGTGTGTGTGGGTGTGTGTGTGTGCGTGCGTGCGTGCGTATACAGTCAAGCCCGGAATTATTCATATTCCTGGCAGATTTTGACTTAGTTACTTGTATTCAACAAGTAAGTTTCTTCTTGATTGGAAATAACACAGATGTCTCCCAAAAGAGAAACATATTTCTCAGCTATTATTTACATTTGAACAAAAAGTGACATGTCCAACACTATTCATACCCTTCCCAATAATCAATAGAAAAGCCTTTATTAGCTTTTACAGCAAACTCTTCCTATAATTGCTGATGAGCTTTTTGCACGTCTCCACTGTTATTTTCCCACAGACTGTGACAGTTTGCAAAAGGGATGAATAATGTTGGACATAAAAGCTGAGAAATATTTTTCTCCACAGTGACGCCTCTTGTACATCGTCTCATTCTCTTCTGGGAGATGCCTGTGTCATTTCCAGTCAAGAAGAAACTTGCTTGTTGAATAAAGTAACTAAGTCAGAATTTGGCAGGGGTATGAATAATTTCGGGCTTGACTGTACATATATATAGGGAGTGACAAGCAGAGCACAACCATGAGAAATCATTTTAACAATAAAAGTAGTATTTTACCTGTTCACCTATATTAATTATACACCATTATATTATTTCCTCACGCTTATGACTATCAGTGATAAATATTATTTTCATTGTGAATGCTGAATAATTTCTAATAGTAATAACTGAATCCGTTCTTAAATTGTTTAATGCTGTCTTTTAAGTGCACATTAGCGACAAAACCTGGTTGATGTGAAAATTTTGAGCTTGAACTTGAACTGAACTGAATAATAAGCCTGGAGTTTAGGGGCTTAGGTCACATCACCTTGTGATTAGTCACATGGAAAACTTACAGGAGTGAAGGATGGAGGTTTAGTATGTGTCTGTGTCCCTTGGCCCTTTATAAATGTCTCAGAGCTTTATTTATTAATTCAAGATCATTTCATGCAACTATAATGTTATTTGGAGATTATCTAAAGGTGATGGAGGGTGAATGCATATAAACGCAATCATTCCAAGCCACTTAGGTGCGCAGCAGTATGGCCCTGGGATCCGTTAATCCCTATGATGTGTAAATCAGAATCGTGGTGAATGAGGCCCGGGGGGGGGGGGGGGGGGGGTTGTTGTTGGAGGGTTGGGGAGTGTTGGTGAGCCCTATTACTCAGCACTGGAGCACTTGAGCTTGCTCTCGTCTACTCTGCCCACTCTCTGTGCTTGCTGGACAGTGGCCCAGTCGCCACCAGCCGTGCCCAGGCATCTGTGCCAAAGCTGCTTCAGTAGCCGGAACATAAATTCACCATGTGTGTTTAGTGCCTGTGCTTGTTTAAACCTGACGGATCTCTTTTGGCTGAAGTTTTACGTCATGGTTGTAATGGCCATCTCCTATACGTTTCTGACTGCTGCCGCCATCTATCTACCAGGAAGGAGCATGTTGAAAAGGATGAAGCCGCATTGCTGTCTGTGTTGGAGCAGAGAGCACAGAGCTTAATTTGAAGACTGAACCTGGCAAGCACAATAACAGCCAATAAAATCTGTACTTTTTTACTTTGTCTGTTGTGAACTGTGAGGTATTATTTTTGTTTTCCCTAGCTTAACAAGATCTCTTAAGTGAACGTGCACTTTGGGGTATAATGACTGCTATTGTTTCTCTTTAAATGACCCAAACATGGAAGATGACATATTCAAATAACATGTTGATGTTCTAAGTAAAAATAATAATTATCTGTTGGGTGGTAGTAGCCTAGTACTTGCCTGTAAACCCTCCCACTTTCTACCACTGTGTCTTTGAGCAACCCTCAGTTGCTCCAGGGGGACTGTTAATAAGATAAGAACGTCGGCTAAATGCCCCCTTTTAATCTTCTACAGAGAACACATCTTGCGCATGCATTAATACACGATTATTGTTTATCAAGAAGCAGTGTTACGCTAAATAACTTCATGCTGGTTATGGGGCATGTGGCTGCAGACCTGTCAGAGTGCCCATACTAACCCTTGTCTACCATAAAAGTACCCACAATTGGGCATGTGAACATCAGAACTAGACCAGGTGATGTGTGATGCTTTGGGCAATGTTCTGGTGAGAAACCTTTGATCCTTGGGCCACAGTTCAGGAATGGTTTGAGGAACATGACAGAGAATTCAAGGTGGTGACTTGGACTGCAAATTCCCCAGATCTCCCCACCTCTTTAAAGGACTTAAAGGATCTGCTTCTAACGTCTTGGTGCAGGTATAACAACACACCTTGTGGAGTCCATGCCTTGATATAACAGCTGTTTTGGCATCATGAGAAGAACCTTCTCAGAATTAGGCAGGTGGCTTTAGTTTTAAGGCTGTATGTGTATAATGTAATAGTATAATAGTAACTATACTTCTCTGCATGTGTAACTACAGTGAAAAAGTGAGAAAACTTGAGGCTGTGTTTCCCTAATGCTTGTTGCTGCATCTACAGTGCCAGGCTGCAGTTTCAGTAATAAAACCCAGTTCGCACATCCATGGTTATGGTAGCAGTATGTCTCAGTTTAGACATATTAAAGCTTTTTTTTTCATTTTATTGTATAGAGCCCCCAGCTCTCTGCTTTAATGCTGAGATCTGGACTAATGCTACTCTTTGTTCTTACCTGGTGCTAATTATAGTTAGCTGTGACACACCTTCAGACAGCAGCAGTGATTTGTCTTTTGACAGTTCTGAGACCTACATGAGAGCCGTGAAAGGGAGCGATATCTCTCGGTAAAATATGTATGACATCAAAAAGCCTTAAAGGTTATTACAAATTAATAATGAGTGGTGGGGATAGAGTCGTAAAAAATAGCCTGCCCCGGGTGGGTGGCGTGCTTTAAATGTTTAATCCCACACACCCCAATATAGAGACGGGCAGACGGGCCGACCGCCGCAGACGCAGACGCGCTCTGCGTGTTCCTGGGTGGACACGCACAAAGTTATTGCTTGTTTGTTGGTTATGTGGCTTCTTTTTTCCCTCTTTTATTCCCCCCCAAAATAACTGAGTTCCTGTAGACGTGGGCCATCACTCGACGTCTCGGGGTGCACTGGAGCTTCACTAAACATGGAGTCTGAACCCTCAGAAGGTTTGCAGACACAGAAAAGCTCCACGCAGCTGCCGTTTTCTCTCTCTCTCTCTCTCTCTCCCTCCCCCTGCCACCTTCTCTCCCCCCATCGCCTTTTTTTTCTTTTCTCTCATCTCTGAAGTGACTCAAACTGTCGCCCCTGAACACTTCACGATAATGATGGAAGACACTGTACAAAATTGCCTTGTTTATGGCGGTAATGTTAGCTGTCTGTTCAGCTGTCTGTTTCGCAGGAGACGACCGATCGGATCGTGGCAGTCGGTCTGGAGTGTATTTTTCGCTGGGCGACTACCTGGAAACATCAACAGTCATTAATTATGCAAAAACTCCCCTCTCAGTGGGAGGCGGCGAGCGGCTCGCTATGGCAGCGCCGGCTCCTATTAGAGTCAGTGCGCTCTACAATGAGCCCCTGCTGCCTGCAGCCCTGCAAGGATTACACCACTGCACGTGTGCACATGCACACACACACACCCACACACACACACACACATACACACACATATGTACACAAAGCTGTTTGGAAAGGTGCACACAACCTTTACACAAACTCTATTGCACAATTACATTTTTTCCGATGCACCATGAAAATAAAGGTCCACGTGCTGCATTCATGAAGTTCTTCTCTTTACACACACATACTGACTGGCATTGTCCTAGACTCAGTCTAAAGCTTAAACCCTACGGCTGCTGAGAATTAGCTGAGGTCCTAAACTTCAGTGGTCTCAATCTCAAAGTACCAGGCTGGGACACTAATGACTGCGTTTTTTCCAAGGGTGTCTGGTTAAAATGCAGGGGAAAAGTGTCCCATATGCACATCTTTATAAGTGACAGTGTTTGGTTATATTATTTGTAGTTATTCTGTTCATATATAGCGTTTAATGAATATAGTGTTCAGTAGAGTCAGGTACTCTTGTATTCAGCAGTAGAGCTGCAGTGGGTGATGAGTAAGAGTACGTGACACTATGATAGCAGTGGCAGTGTCCTGCTTAATGCGAGCGAGGAATAATAATAGCTAAGTTAGTTGGAGCTGCATTATAGCCCTGCCCGCTCAGCGCTCATGCTTTGTCAGGTTTTGCGCGTTCGGTGCTCTGTTTTTAAAGAATCATCCTGAGCCAGGTTGATATGACTTGTATTAATAAGCAGAAACAGAGTCTGGTGGATAAATAAACAGTTATATGTAAAGATTTAACCACAGAAAAACAAACAAATGTGAATATCTAATGACAGACAGAAAATGACTGGCCATGGCTGTAGATACAGTCAGAATTAAGAAATTAATAGAATTACAGATTCTGTTTAAATTGCCTGGAAGCCACTGCTGCTGGTTTGAGCTAATCAGCGAAACCAGGTGGTTGGAACAAAATCCTGGAGAGGATTTGGACTGAAATGCCCACCTCTACTAAGGAGTAGCAGTTGTGGTTTTGGTATGTGTTTGTGTATGAGTGATTGTGATAAACAGTTAAAATTCATACAAGATTCTTTTACACATATTTTAGTTTACAATAATTTACTACATGAACAACTCATAGCTAAAAGTAATCTCTTCATCCTTTTTTTTTTTAAACCAGCCCCTGCAGGAGAAGACCATATCTCTAGTGCCCCACAGGTCATTTGAGTTTGAGGCGCCTATTTTAAAGGCATGTTGATACGCGAGGCTGTCCAGAGTTGACCAGTCAGGACGTTTGAGCTGTCCTGTTAAACCCATGAAAAAACAAACACTTTTACACTTCGGTTTTACTCTAATTATTTTTCTACTTTTCGTATTTTTGAAATATTTTAGTGTAATAATAAATGGTAGTAATTTAGAGTACAATAAAAATTAGCCTGGTTTGTTTTTTTGGGCATTATCCCACCAAAACCATTAAATCCCCCCAGCAAGTGGTTATAAGCCTCAAGGTCTAAGGCGCACGTCTTTTTCAGAAAAGCGTCCCAGGTAGCTCGTCGTGGACCTGCTTGAGAAAATGTTGATGTGAGTGTGTTAATATGTGTTGAAGCAAAGCAGGGCTGCTTTCTGAACATCACTCTGATTTGTTGAACACTTCTTATCGCCGCATAATCCCATGTGTTATTTCATAGTTGTCATGTCTTTTCTTGTAAAATGTGGAAAATAGTAAAAAATAATGATTTAGTTTAAATTGGAGTTGCACACTCACATACGCGCGCACACACGCACATTTGGCGTTTCACAACATCCTCTCATTTACATGCACACGTTTATCACTTATCACACAAATGTGTGTTTCACACTTTGAGCCATACACACAGAGGTACACACAAACTCGCTCATTTGCATGCCACAAACACACAGATTTACGCTTGTTCAGTTGCACACAAAAGCTCACACACACCCTCAGCCACACACACACAAGTATACACAAACACTCATACACACACACACACACACACAGGCCCACACACTCCCATTCCGCCTCTCGGGGAGGCTTTATTAAGTTTGTGCGAAACGCGGCCTAGTGTTTAGCTAAAGATGAGAATAAGCGTGTGTGCCATCTCTGCTTCAGCTCCTTCATCAGTCACACCGTGATCCCCCCTCTGCCCCCCTCCCCCCGCCGCCACCGCTGCCACACTTTATTCCGCTGCTTTTTCTGCCCTCTGATTGTCTGTGTACTGCTATTTTTTGCTAAGATGTAAAAGGGGAGAGAATGTGACAGACCTGACACATAATATTTCACACACCAGAGGCTGGGGCGGGAGGGTGCGGAAGCGTTTCTCATCCAAGCACTTTTTGGCTGGGGGGGAAGTTGGGGTTATGGTATAAAAAAAAAGGTCTAAATTGAACGCTGCACCTGGTTCAGTAAGGTTTTGTAAGCTTGTTAATACGAACCCGTGCTGAGAAAAATTATGCACCAGATTCACTTGTTTTGGATACGTACATCATTTCTACATGAATATTTCAGCAAATATATTCATCATATATGCACTATAAGCATCCAATACAGTTCAGAATAGCTCATTATTTTTAAATTATCTATTTAATTTGATATACATTCGTTTAAGAGTATGAATATCATCTAAACCTAACACTGGAAAGTACTTTTAGTATTAAGTTTTATTAAGAATTAAGCGGTTACAGAAAGTGAGTGAGTTTTATGATTTTGTTCAGGCTTTATTAAAGATTTCAGGTATTTGTAGTTCAATATTATAGTTTTATTTCCAGAGGATCTACCACTTTCATTTGGTTAACACTTTGTAAATATGAACGATGTGTAATTTCTCTGCCTTATATCTTTATTGCACAGCATTTACAGTCATTTTAGAATCTTCTACAGCTCTTCATCATTCTGGACACAGCTAACATTTCATCATTTTTATGGCTTTCTGTTGTTGCATACATTGATTGCAGATATTGCATATAATTATTAGCTGAAATTTTATACACTTATCTGGAAAAAAATGGTTTTATATAGCTGATTGACTCCATACATTTGAATAGTAGTGTATGTAATATGTTATATTTCATCCAGCCATTACCAATCCTGGGTTGTAGGGGTGCTGGAGCCAGTCCCAGAACTCACAGGGCAAAAGAAGGAGAAGCACTCTGGATAGATGGCCAGTCCATTGCAGGGCAAACACACATTCACTTGTTACGTTATTTTAAATTATTTCCAAAAGACAGTCCAATGTAAACTGAGACTGCCCTTTCATTATTTCCCAGTCAGTACAGTCTGCAAAACCAAACTTCACATTTTCATTGTCAGAATAACACAGAAGACAAATTTACAAAATTGCACAGAAGCCTCAACAGCTAAGTACAGTATCCTATTTTTCAGTCTTTACCCTTTGCCTTAATTACAGCTTCCATTCTTTTCTAGAGATTTGGTTTTAGGTTTTCTGGATAATCCTTTGGATTCTAATTGAGGGTTTATAGTACTGGCATCTTGGGAAGAAATTCCAAACAGGCCTCATTTCTGTGCAACTGGTGCTGAAGGTGAAGAAACAAACAATGGTAGAACTTCTTGCACTTCTTGAGCAACAGAGAGGTTTGTCACCAGAGGTCTGGCTCGCGCCCAACAAAATATGAGTTTTGGATTTAATTTTTTATGTTCAACACCAGGCTGGAGTCCGACTTTGGTTTGTTTACTGTGGAGTGAACTGCAGGATGTAGATTTTGCCCCCTTCTGTCTCTCTCTCTCTCTCTCGCTCTCTCTCTCTCTCTCTCTCTCTCTCTCTCTCTCTCTCTCTCTCTCTCTCTCTCTCTCTCTCTCTCTCTCTCTCTCTGTCGGTCTTGCTCTTTCTGTTTCCCCCTCTCTTGGCTTTGGCTCTGGAGTTTGAGGAGTGGGTGAATATGCTCCTTAGTGAAAGCATGGATGATGAGAGGGGTGTGTTTGACTGGTGGAAAGGTCACAGCGGATCTTTCCTCTTGTTTGTGAAGGGTGTTAAACATTTCTGCAAGCAGCAGCAGTTCCTCTGCGAGGCAGTTCCAGGTGCGATCAGTAATTCCACAGAAATACGCTGATATTAAACACTGAGTGGATGTGTAAAATAACGGTTTATTTGGGATGTTTTCAGCCTTTCAACTCAAGCGCTTAGTAACTAGGCGAAGCTCCTTCACACTGTCTGCGATGACTGATACATAGGAGCTGATACATGGGAAATAAATTCTCGAAACAGAACCGATTTATGAAGAACACAAGACAGCAACTGGCTGATGTGCTGTTTCTGAATAAAGCCGATCATGCAGGAAACATTGTTCCTGTACGGCACATGGCTGAGTTTTACCCTGACGCTGGAAGAGATTTTGAAGAGAAAAATGTTTTTTGGGGGGATTTTTTTGAAAAGTGTATTTTTTTCAACCGAGGATCGAACCGTAAAGGGTGAACCTACTGTACCTGCCTACAGTGTCTGGGTTGTAGATATAGCCCATTTTATGGATTCTGGTTTTAGCTCAGTGCCGGCGGAGGGAGGTGTGTTTGTGTGTGTGTGTGTGTGTGTGTGCCATGGGAGCATGTGTGGGTATGTGTGTGTCGTCCTCTCCCCTCTGTCATCTGCGGTCTGGGAGCCGCTCGTTCATCAGAGGTTTTTTCCTTTGAGCGGATGCTCTGTTGGCATGATGTCCCGTTACAGTGAAACAAAGGCAGCGTTGACACTGGTAATTAATTAGGCTATTACGCCTTCTGCAATGATAATTGCCTGGCTGGAAAGTCACCAGCTCTGCGAGAGGAGAGAGGAGAGCCGCGCCGGGCGAGATCCATCCATCACAGGCCAGAGCCCTCTCCCCCTCACTCTTTCCCTCTCTCTCTCTCTCTCTCTCTCTCTCTCTCTCTCTCTCTCTCTCTTTCTTTCCCTCCCTCAAACCTTGACTGGCAGCGGCAGCATGCTCAGAATGGATGAGGCTGTAGCGTGATACATGGAGAGATAACTCCATAAGTGCTATGGCTGTGCATTTTCTGAGTGTCATCTTGAAAGATTGTGGCCAAAGAAGGGCTTGAGGGGGGCTACTCATACATGCCCTTGTTTCACTCACAGGCGAGATGTGGATCGCACCCTGTGGTGGTCTTAAGTTGTCACCCGTCTGTGAAAAATAAAAGGAAAATGAAAATCTTTCCCACCTCCTGCCCTTTTCCATTTCTTTCAGCTTTCCACCTCCCCTCTTCAAATTAGTCACATCACTTGTTCATCACTCATCTGATCTAATTCCTTTTTTCTTTCTTTCTATTCACTCCAACCTCCATTGCAAGGCCCTCTTTTGTACAGTGTTCCCTGCACCTCTAAGGTCACTTAATACTTCAAACATCTGGAAATGTTGTTCTGCCGAAAAGAAAGCCTCTTTCCGTTTGAAGTACAAAGACACCAAATAACGGCTTCGGATTCGTTCTTCTCTCTGGTCTGAGCCACCCGCTTTGTTTCCTCCTCATATCTCGGCTCTTGTCTTTGCAGAGGCTCTATTGGTGTAAGGATGGTGGTTCCAGCAGAGGTTTGTGAGGGCTGGGGCCGCCTCTGGTGACCGGGATAGGGGGGCTTTCACTGGGATTTGTTGGTGCTGAGGGCATGAGGGTGAATCGGAGGAAGACTTTGATCTGGGTTTAATGTCTCACTCTGCTCCGATCTCCTTTGGATTTGCAGCTACGCCAGGATCTGTAGAGGACCCATGGGTCCCCACGTTTGATTTTTTTTTCCACTGCACTTTGTACAGCAGGGTTCAGGAAGGCTTTTAGATCACCTTTAGTTTGCAAGGAGTTTCTTTTCTTTACTCTGGTCATTCTGTGGTTGAGGCTTGTAGGGTGGCTTTGAATTTACTTCAGGTTATATAGACTAAGATACTGCACTCTCAGCCTCCAGCACCTACCATATCAGTGAGAACAATCCACGACCCAAATCAAACACCCAAACGGCGTTAACGGCGTTAAAAAAAATGATCTATGCCCACCTCTAATATATATATATACATATATATATATAAAATAGACTAAAATCCTCTAAATAAAATTTACAGAAAACAGAAGGACTTTTACTGAAAACATAACAGCTTTGCTTTACTCTGTCAGACTCAGAATCAGAAAAATGTATTGATCCTGAAGGAAATTGCTTATGCCACAACTTTACAGACACAGAGACACAAAGACAATATTAAAAATATAATATAAAGTCAAAATACTCTGCAACAACTGTGCTCTATATACAACATACATAGACTGTTGTGGTCAAATTACTGCTGAAACAATAAATAATAATAACGATATTGCATATCACTATAATGATTTAGCACATCACAATAAGAAATGTCTGAAGGGGAACAGGTTATTGCAAGTTAATAACCTGCTCCTGAAGGTGCAGAAATCATAAGAAAAGAAAAATACTACATAGCAGTAGTGTGAAGGTCAGAGGATTCTGAAAGATCGTTGCATTTCAGGTCCAATTCATTTGTTTCTGCGTGGTTAGTAACATCACAGTCAAGGCTAATGAACAGTCTGATCACCAGCAAGTCCACTGAACCAGCCTTGACTGACTAGTGTATTAAAATATGTTTAGCATGTCCTCACAACTACACAGATGATAAAAAGCACACTTTTCTAAAAACGAAAAACTAAAATGCAACAAAAAACCTTGTTCTAGCCATGGTGAAAGAACAACACTGTTTAGCCATAACGGCCTTCTGCGGCAAATACAGTGTGTTTTCAGTGTATTTCCTCTCACACATAACAACCATTCTGTCATTTTTGTACAAGTTAAAGCAGAACCAGTTTGGCCACAAAGAGCGTTTTCCACCTGCTGGTCTGCCTGCAGAACCTGCTGTGAAATAAAGTGTCTTACCAAACCGAACGTTTCCACGCTGAGCGTTCTAGCAGTGACAGGTACGCCTTATCTACTGTAACTCGGTTTAGAATTTGTCTCATAAATCAGAAATAAAAACAGTAATAATATCATAGTAATCTGTATTGTTGTTTTGGTTTTTGTTATCAGTATTTTTTTTGTCATTGAAAAAAGCCTTTAATGAATATTTTCATCAGTGATTTAATTGACCAGATGAACTTCCACACGGTTTATTCATGCCAAGTATAGGAGTTGCTTCTAGCTTTGCAAGTGGCCTGTGAGGGGCCTGGAGGGCTGAGCACCAGCAGCAGAGAGAGAGTTAGGCCTAACACACACACACGCACACACACATACGACAGAGTGGGGTAGAGATAGCTGGCACAGCGCCCCCCGAGTTCCCAGCTGGGAGAAACCACATCGGACTGACAGGAAGCGGTGTGTGTGTGTGTGTGTGTGTGTGTGTATGTCTGTGTGTGTGTATGTGCGCGTGTGTGTGAATGACAGGGGCTGCTGATTGGAATTGACGTGGGGACTGGATGTGTGTCACGTCTCTGACTGCTCATTTCACCCACTGCCTCAGAGACAGCAGCAGCACTTTACACTCGGTGTGTCATCCAGAATAAAACCCACTCTCTAGCGCACTCTCCGACGTGTGTATGTGTGTGTGTGTGTGTGTGTGTGTTTGTATGTATGGCACCCCAAACTATTAATACAGTCGGAAGCTCCTTTTCAGCTGTGATGTGCAGACGGTAGTTATGCATGATGTTCTCATCATCATACATGGAAGCACACCTGCTTGTCTGACCTCCCTTCCACAGCTTAATCACTCGCTCCGCACTCGTTCATCATCCCCCTCATTTTTATTTTTCCCAACATAGAACAGCATCAATCAGAGGATCCGGGCCAGATTTACATCCAAGCACAGGCAAAGCTAAGACTGTGCCGTGATGTGACTGTGATGTTTATCCACAATGTGATAGAGTTTAATGTTCTATGTTTTGGGGCTCTCGCTTTAGTCCTGTCCTGTGTAGTCTGTTCTGGTTTTGTTTGTTGTGGGTCTGTTTTTGTTTTCTGTGTTGCACCATAAGTAAGTTTGAAATGGTGTGGGTGATTATTGACTTCTAATTATTATTGGCCATGTAGCTGGTAACATTTGCCCCATAGCTTCGTCACGAAACTGAAAAAGTGAAATTTGGACTTTCTTAGCTGAGTAGAAACTTGTGTCTGATCTGATACTTTTTCTTTAAAAAAAAAAAAGTGTTACTGTACCTTATGAGTGCAATATACTGTACTAATAGTTGCTGGTTTGCTGAAAAGAGGTGACCAGGGGTTTTAAATAGTGAGTACATCATAGTGTGTGTGTACCTGAGAGCATGTGTATGATTACACACCTAGTCGTTTTTGTCTTTGAAGGATGACACTGAAGTCCAGTCCACAATTAGCACTCACTAAAACTCCATTTATGTCCCCACGTAGTCCAAAACCAAACTGTGCCGTCAGACCCACCATAACACACCTCAGTGTGAGCGCCTCGGCTAAAAACTGATGATTCACTATGATAATTGCATAATCACCAGTTGTGGTAATTATAATTGATGAGTGCATAATTGCTAATTGCTAGTCTTTATTGGAGATTTTCTACCTCTGTCTCTCTCCGTTGCTCTCTCCCTGCCTCTGTCTTTGTGTCAGTCTCTCTGTCTGCCACACGCTCTCCTTCTCTCTCTCTCTCTCTCTCTCTCTCTCTCTCTCTCTCTCTCTCTCTCTCTCTCTCTCTATGTTTTCCCCTCTCTGTTTTTTCCCCTCCCCCTTTTTCTCTATGTCT
>JBBPDB010000017.1:6985690-6999513 GCA_037974465.1 Brachypetersius altus | reverse complement strand
GTTCTCTCTCTCTTTCGCGCTCTTTCTCTTTCTCTCTATGTTTTCTCTCTCTCTCTCTCTCTCTCTCTCTCTCTCTCTCTCTCTCTCTCTCTCTCTCTCTTGTTCTATCTCACTCTGTCTTTCTCGCTATATTTTTTCCTCTCTCTCTCCATGTCTTCCTTTCATGTAATCTGTCTCACCCCTTCTTTTACTATTTCCCTCTCTATCTGTTTCTTTCTGTGTCCCAGTTCATCTCTCTCTCTCTCTCTCTCTCTCTCTCTCTCTCTCTTTGTCCGTCTGTCCCTCCATTCTCCAGTCTGTCTGTCTCTCTTTTTTGTCTCTCCCTCTCTGTGTCTTTCTCCGTCTCTCTCTCTCTCTGCCATGCTGTTCCTATTATCCAGTGCTTGAATGAAGAATGGGATCAGGTCTTTAGCACTTTTCATTGTCATTCATTTGATTTTTCCCACTAATTGGAAATTAGAGGAAATGATGGCTGAGTGTGTTTTATGTAAAACTAATTATTCTTTTTCACTCCTTTGAAATTTGGCACATCCCAGCCTTCGGCGCTGTCAGTGGAAACAAGTGTTCAGAAGTCCTCTGGCTTTTGAAGCTGGAATCAGCGAATACCTGAATTTACAGCGTTGGTTCACACCCTCACAGACTGTGTCACTGTGATTCTCTCATTAACATTAGAGTGAATAGCAGCTCTCCGGATCCACCTTAACTGTTAACTGACTCACACGAGTCATTACTGTCTTTCTGTACGACTTAAATGTAATGTCATAATGAACTGATAACAAACGGAAGTAAATTCACATGCAGTGTCCATTCTGTATGGACCTGTCAGAAATAATGTCTTTTTCCCTCTGGAACAACAATAACCATTTTTTGAAATCATAAAATATCCTTTTTTATCTCTTTTACCTACAAACACTAATGTGATGTGGATTAAATGTTCAGAATCTGCACTTTCCACTCAGTTTCTCTTCAAGTAGCTACTAGCCAGGAATAATTCATACAAAATTACGATGTTCTTTGGTCGTCACTCATGTGATGGGGTGGTTTTTGTGGTGAGGGTTAAAGGAATAAGAGCACTAAAAGAGGGCAGTGACATTTCCCTTTGAACCGCAGTCAAAGGATTTTTTTTCCACCAGAGCAGAATGATAAATTGCGTGGCTGTCAGCAGGGACGTGCCTTCTGACTACATTTGATATTCGAGGAACTGTAAGAGAATGCATATTCCGTAAATCACAGATAAGAACCCTATAAAATTAATGAATTCATCTGCAAACCATCTGCAAAGCATTCTATACCTTTTGTTTTGTATTTTATTTTTTCCCCTAAGGTTCGGTTCTAACATGTATGATGTACCGAAATAATTTATTTTTATATGGCTGTTTTTTTCTAATCTCTCGTCATGTCTTAGAATTAAACAGGCTGTTCGTGTTAAGAATATGCAAATCACTAATGTGATGATTGGCTGTCTCGTATTGTGCCACATGAAAACATGTCTTATTATCAAAAAAACTGAAATAAGAAGGTCCCAAGTGGCCAAAAGAACGCCAAAGAAGTTGAGTTTGAATTGGTGTAAAAAATGCTTCTATTCATCTAAAATTTTGAGTTAATTCAAACATTTTAAATAACTAATTTACACATTAAGTCATTGCTTTAGGTTTAATGGTTTTTAGGTTCTGTGTAATAGTTCCCTCTCTCTCTCTCTCTGTGGTCCTCCCCCTTTCCTCCTTCTCTCAGTATGATGTTATGGATTGTATGGACATTATGGACTGGGCAGAGAGGGGTAGCGTTTGGTTACACACTATTTCAGATCATTTTAAATAGCAAAAGGATATTTTTCCCCTGATACTGGCTCTGTAATGTCTTTACTGTCTGAATTGTGGGTCTGAATGCTTGGCCTGATGTTACTTGATGCATTGTAACAAGTACAGAGATTTGAGTATTGAAATACTGGCACCTCGAGCAGTTGTCTGAGTATCACAGCCCTCAGTACACAGCATCACCCGCACTGCTCTGAGCTCCAGTCTGACTGATTATAGGCTGTAATCTGGCTGGTTTGGTGGACTTGAGGTAATCCCAGGTGGATTAGACCTGGAGAGAAGAAGACCTCCAATAATATGCATACGCCATCAGAGGAGCTTTGATGAGAGAATGTACCGCGAGAGGATCTGCATACAAAGTGTGTGTGTGTGTGTGTGTGTGTGTGTGTGTGTGTGCGTGTGAGTTTAATGATTGATGTCTTGGCTGCTGGGCTCAGACAGGGTAATGGTGTGATTGTGGAGGTAATCTCTATGTTCTCTCGTTAGGAGATGATGAAGGACTGTGTGAGGTGGGTGTCAGTCTAAAGCAGAGTAAGCATGTAACCACACACACACACACACACTCACACTCACTCATGCACACACAAATACACACCAGCTATTGACGTGCTCTGTGATTAGGTAGATGTTAATGGTTATAATGAGGATGATGATGATGATGATGATGACGGTTTACAGAAAGACCAACTTGAGTTCACAAGTGCTCTGTTTAAATACAGAGCAGGGATTTTCTTAGTCTTTAGCCTCAGTTTAAACACCTTTGACATGTTTATTCATGGTAAAATCTGAGGATCTTCCGTTCTCACTGAACAGCATGAGAGTTAAAATGGCCAGTTCGTTTCAGATGGATCTTTATATTAATCAGTAATGTCTTTATTATCATTATTTTGGGATTGTCAAATGATTATAATAATTAATCACGATTAATCTCAGTTTATCATGTAGTTAACCGCGATTGATCACATCCGTCTACATGCGTGAAGATTTTAAGAACTGCTGACAATATTTCTCCTAATTTCCGAAGAAAAAATAGTGTTTTTTAATAGAAATGCCAAAACAGGAGACAAAAATAGGAGAAATGATGCAGCGTTTCCAGAATAAGTCAAAGAAAACAAATCTATTGTTCCCTCTTAAGCAACATGGCAATAATTGCCTTTGACGAACTTCTAAAAGTGTTTAGTCGTCCAACTGACCAGGAGAGTGTTGATTATTGCAGTGCTTTTAGACACATCCTTAAATAAGATGTGATTTAGGAGATCACTAATCAGTCCCTCATAAAGCAGAATGAGGTGCTTGTGTAGGAGTTTAACAGACACGGGCATGGAATGGTTATCATACTCATAGAGACGCTGATTTAAAAATAAATTTCAGTGGTGTCCTATTTTTTCCGGGGCTGTACAGTCATTGAGTATATTTTTTCATTTCTGCAGTTGTATATAGAGTCAGTGAATGTCATATATACAGTAAATGGTTCCAAATTTTGATTGATGGTTATAGCAGTGGATGATCTCAAAGAGAATTGGCAACAACACACTGAAACGTTCTCCCATTTTTTGGCTTTTGTTTTGTCCTTATCTATTTTCCTCTGTTTCCCCGACTATGTCTTTGTGTACCCTTGCCATATGCCTGTGTTTTCATGTGAGTTTGTTGTTAATTGGGTCCCACCTTAGCCCTGCCCTCTTCTGATCCTATGTTATCACCTGTGTCTTGTTCTTGGTCCCTCCCCTGCCCAGGTGTTTCCCATTGTATAGTTAGTATAGATACACCTGTCTGACGTCTATGGTGGTCCTGAGTTTTTCTGCTTGTTTTTTTTCTTGTGTTTTGTTCCAGATTCTGTGTTTGGTTCCTGAGTTGTTCTGCTTGGTTTCTTCTTCTCTGCGTATCTCTGTTCAGCCCTGGTTAATCCTTTGTCTCTGTTATATTTTCATTCTGCTTTGTTTTGTTTTACTTCACTCTTAGTTGTTTCCCATGCTTCTGTTCATTTCTTGTTGAGCGCCCGACTCGCGTTTACATCCTGCTTCACACTCACGTCTAGCCATTACACACGTGAGCAGCTGGGCTTCAGCTTGTTTTGCTATTGATGGTTTAACAGGTCAGACTAAAAAAAACATGTTATTTTAATACATTAACACAATATTTACGCTGCAGTTCATATTTAATTCCTTCATCCTGATTGTCGTCTGTTAAAGCAGGATGGTAAATTAAACTGATTAGTTAAGTGGATTGCTGAAACCATAAACTCATTTTTATTTTTGTGCCACAAACACGAATTGTGTGAATAGAAACACACTTCATTCATCTGTGACTTTTGTGTTATTTTCACTTGGTAAATCAGTAATAAGAGTTTAATAACAATATGATTACCACTCTGAATGTGTGCATCCAACATTAAGGGCAGCTTGCAGCTTTTTTACATAGTGATAGAAAACACAGTGGCACGCAGGAAGCTCCAGTCTACACACTGATCCCCTTTCAGTGGCCATTACTGCATTACTATTCAAAGGGGCGAATGCAATTTAAAGGGTCTGAAGGGTCTGAGAATGTATCGCTGGTGAGATGTTAGGCTTGATTGGGTTAATATGCATCATCACCTGGTATCTGCAACACACACTTACACATTTACTGGGTTTTGTTCCTGTTCTCTGCATGTGGTGGCCTTCTGTGCTGATGTAGCAAGTGAACATGATGTCCTGGAGAGAGAGAGAGAGAGAGAGAGAGAGAGAGAGAGAGAAAGAGAGAGAGAGAGCAGGAAAAAAAGACAGAGAAACACTACTGCTTTCAGACAGGGAAAGCAGGAGACTATTGTATCTGTATTGATTGGTGTAGTGCCTCTCCATTTTAACATGAACTCCATGAAGCAGCAGTGAGCTGGAGTGATGGCAGGCTCTTATGTTTAAGATATTTTAGTGAGCCTGATACTGACATTATGCAACTCCAGGGACAAAAGCTCTTTACTGTAAATTTAAACCCTTTCTCTCCTATATAATTATAATCATTTACACTTTCACTTTCACTTTCACTTGACAAATCCTTGACGTTCATTAAAAATGTTCGTTTTAAAACGATTACATTTATTTTTTCTTTTTGTTTCAATTACACCTATTATCACTAGCCAGGATCCCCTGTATGGGGGCAACTTTTAAAACTTCTCTTGAGGCAAAATCCATTGCTACCAAGAGCAGCGCTCCCTCTAAAACAAGCCCTTTAATTTTTTTGGTTGGTGCTCCCTCAGCTTCTGGAGATCAAAACAAGCTAGTTTTTGTCACATTGCTTAATTGTAACATTATTAGATTATTTTAAAACATTTTTTATTTCTTTCTGTTAACATAACACATTAGCTTAGCTATTAATCAGCGACTTGAAGAACGCTGAATGCTGACTTCCACCAATAGAAGCTCTTTGTTTTTCCACCCTTAAATATGTAAGGCACATCCACAAAGTGGCCTCCAAAACATTGCCATTGTGTGGTCTAGGGCGCTCTCGCCCACGTATCCACAGGCACAGGTGCCCTCTCCATGGGGCCAGGTGGCGGTCCATTCTGCTCGCGCGCTCTCCCCCTAATGAACCCGTAATTGGTTTGAGGCCCCCGCGGAGAGGAGAATAGCAGGGGTGACGGTTTGGTGGGAGAGAGCCTGCACGCACGCTGACCTGGCTACTCCCGGCTTTGTGTGCCAGTACAGTGCCTCTGACTGTATTTCTGCTTGCTTTAATGCCACACTGCCTGTATTTGGGCCATATGCTGCATGGAAGGGTTTGTAGAGACAAGATGCTGTATGTTGAGCATGCAGTGCTGGTCCATTACAAACCTGTCACTGTCAGAACAAATATTTTGAAATCATTATCTGCCCCGGGTTCAGTTCTGGGTTCTTTTTTGTTAGGAGTTTGCATGTTCTCCTTGTGTCTTCATGGGTTTCCAGTTTCATTCTAAAGAAGTGCACATCAGGTGAACTGGAGATGCTAAAGTGCCTCTAGGCATAAATGAGTGCTTAAGTGTGTTTGTCTGTGTGTCTGCCCTGCGATGGACTGGCCACCTGTCCAGGGTGTTTTTCCGCCTCTCACCCTATGAGTATTGGGATACGCTCCAGCCCCTCCTGTGACCCTGGTTAGGATAAGCGGCTCAGATAATTGAATGGATGGAGCGGCCCTTCATATTGAATTCATTTTAGCACTCAGCAATATGTTGCCGAGTTTAACATACTAAAAACAAAACAAGCATCTCTAATCTCTAAAATGCTCCATAACTTTTTTGCACTGGACACATTTTGCTTTTATTGTTACCCACAGTAGGATTAATTTAGCAAATGAACAGTGGTTTTTGCTCTTAAATTTGCAGTATTGTGTTTTTGTGTATGTCATAGTTAACAATCATATATAATATTAAAAAAATAAAAATAAAAAATACTTCTACACATATTTCATACATATATATACTATAGTGTATATATATATATATATATATATATATATATATACTTATATATTATAAAGATACTATAAAGATACATTATATCTGTCTTCATATATTTGAAACATTGATAGGAAGCTGTAACAAAGTCATAGCATTGAAAACATAATTAATTAAAATATGTGATGTAGTATTTAAAAAAAAAAACATATTGTTTAGACTTTTTGTAGTTTATGTTATCTTGGTGCAGATGATGTTATTATAGAATAAAATACTAAAACCATAGTAACACTGCTCATTAGTTCAGATACGTTAGTGAATGTATGAGTACGTGTCCCGTAAGGACTTAAGCGACCTCTTCTCTGTGTTGCAGGTGGTTGCTTTGAGTCAGCGCAGTAAGGAAGCAGAGTCTGCATTTCTGGGAGTTTACAAACAGCTGATTGAAGCCCCAGGTGAGTCACACACCTGCACACACACACGCACACACACACACACACACACACACACACACACATGCACGCACACACTCACACACACACACACGCATATACTCAGACAGCAAACATTAGCATCACCACAGATGGACATCAAACCTTCTAAACGCTTATTAGAGCGGCGCTAATGCTGGTGACCCAGTAAGAGGAGATACAAGTACAAACATCACACTGAAAATCCTTTCACTTCAGCATGTGGACGTTCAAGAGCAGTGATTCAATGCACTCCGTGGTACGGATAGGAGAGTGGAACTCGTTAGTCCTTTGCTGGGGCTAACGTTTCTGTCTCGGGCTCTGTCTGATTGCTGCGGACTAATTAAAGCCCAGCTGTGGGATGTAGAGGCCTCCACCTGATGAGACCACTGGGGAAAGAGAAGGAGACAGAAGGAGGATGAGATTGTAGGTAGGGGAAGGCAGAGAGAAGAGGAAAAGGCAGCGAAGGTGAGAGAGGAGCCAGACAAAGCTGGGTTAGGAAGCAAGCGAGGGCGTCACCACGACCGATGACAGGAGCAGGAGCTACTGTTTACAGATTCAATGAATAGGTGGTGGAAACTGCTGCCAAAGAGATGGTGATAGAACGGCTGACTTTTAAAGGTCTCCTTGATGCGCGCCCCGCTCCAGATTGCGCCGCGCACTCCGAATAAAGCGATTTCTTTTATAAGAAGTGTCGCTTTTTGAAGACTTATTCGTCTCGAGACTCTGACCTATCCTTCTGCTTATCAAGGGGCCGCCGTAATAGGGAGAGCGAGCGAACGCGTTCTGCCGGCTGTATTTTTGGCCCCAACAAAAGGCATTTTTCATGGCATTCTGACTTAACAGGGCACTCTCTGGGAGGCCAGCACCCGGCCTCTTGAACAAGACACATACAAGAGCCCTCGTAAATCATTTGTGTTGTGGTGTTACATTTGGAGAATAAAAATAAACTGCGGCAAAGAAGTGCCGAGGTTGGCGGATGACGCAAGAGAGCTTTAATTGCCTCGCTGCATTGAAAATAAATTAGATATGGCAAAAAAGACATTCTGCACCTCTTGCAAAAGAGTTTTTGGATCAATGTGTTCTTTGATATGAAGGAAGAGGAATACTTGATTGGGGCTCTGGGTTAGATCAGTTGATCCTGGGTCAGCATGTAACAATCACTTGCCCCATTCCTGGACGAACAGACGCAGCAGGTGACTTTAAACATACCACTCAGGGGCTCTGTAGGGAACTATAAAGAATATAATGAAAAGAATTTAAGTGTAGGAATATGACCAGGCTAAAATTAAAATGAGGCTAATACCAATTTTAAGAGACTAAACATTTACATTAGTTAAAGATGGGTCCACAAACATTGGAGATTTGTTGTTAGTAGGTCAAAACCAAAACCAGAAGTGCTATTGTTTTTGCGTTCAGCCACATTAATCAGTCAGTCAGTACAGATTAAAATGCTGTAATTTTAGCTCTCCTGGATGAGTGATACTTTTGCACCAATACATGTTCAGAAATGTACTGTACACCAATGTACTGTACTTTACCAGTGCTACTACTGGAGTGGTGCAATGATTGTTTTTTGTTGCTGTTTATAATCTTCTGCATAGATGTGCTATCCTGTATCACCCAGAGGAACGTTTCACCCTCAGCTTGTTTAGGGTCCTTGGCCTGGATATCTGTAATGTTAGTTAGGGACATCTTTTGCAAAAAACAAAAAGGTGCTATTGAAGTAAAACAGAATTGAGTTAGATATTTGGTCTTTATGTCCAGTAATTTGTTATACTTGTATCTGCTGTAGACTGACCCAGTCATTTCAGGGCAACTATAAAGTTGCTGTCTATGAACTTCCGTGAAGCGCTGCAGTTGCTCTGGCTGCTCCACTTTCCACTAAAGGACACTCCGAGCTTACCGTAGCACATGTACAGTACAGAGGGGGACTCCACGCTAACGGAGGCCAAAGTCTCCACTTCAAAGAGCCATGCAAATTGCTGTGAGCCTCAAGGCTTAGATGTGAATGAGGCCATGTGATGAGAGCCTAACCTAGCACCCGACCTTCCAGAGAGCTGTCCCGACGACTAGAGGCATCTTTTCATCTGTATCGACCCCTGACGGAACCCGCCATCTGCGAGGAGAGCCTGTTGTCTTCCACAACCTATTTATCAGTGCTGTTTTCTGCCTCTGTGCAAGGTCACCCCCTCCATGCATGCGCACCCCCCTGTTTGTGGGAAATGGACCACTCCAGGTGTGTTAAAGGACAGTAACCTGGCATTAGTCCCCATAGTGAGCACTTTTCTCCAAACCATGTGTGCACACGTAGGCATACACACACATTCGCCCCACAGACGCACACAGGCTACCAGACACACACACACACACACACACACACACACACGTTGTTGGCTTTTGCAGCAACAAACAGTCGACCTCATGTATTTTTAATCCACTGACAGACCCAATTATTCTTTACATGCCCAGCTCGTTAATCTTAATGCGGTTATTACTATTCTTCAGCAGAAGTTCTTCTTCCCCTCTTTAATTTCACCTTAGAGGTCTGCTCTGCCTTCTCAAAAGCCTCAAAGGCCATTTCAAAAGCTGTTTTTTTTTATTTTCACAGGAATCAAACTGAAAATGATCATAAAAACATTTATTTTAGGTAAAATAATAATGTATAACATTCAGGTTTAAATGTTCTAACTATATAAACTAGACACCAAAGGAATGTTCGTCTTAGTCCAATAGGAAGCAAGACATGCTTGTTCCTAATTAATGGAAATAGCATCAAAAGAAAGAATACCAAGCAAACAGGTCTTGTATGGTTTCTCTATGACACACTTAACCTTAGGTCACTTCCACACATCCCAAAAACTCACTGTGAGTATAAAAGGGGCAGTTGGGTGGCCTAGTGGTTAAGGCATCCGCCCTGCGACCGGAAAGTCCGGGTTCGATCCCCAAGACCGCTAGGCACCGCTGAGGCACCCTGAGCAAGGTACCGTCCCCACGCACTGCTCCCCATGCTGTTCACACTGTGTGCTGTGGTATGACAAATGGTCACTTTCACTTTTCACTAATGGAGAAGCATTCATCATTGCCCCATTAGGTGTACTTAAGCTGTTTGGAAATGCCAGTCAAGGCATACAATTGGCATACATTTTTGTTCAGATAACAATGGTATTACTCATTAAGAACTTTGTGTATTAACCGATAGCTCTCTCATATCAGCCAGTGATTCATCGTTTCTTTTTCCTTCACAGGTCATAAAGGAATTTTTACGCATTGGAGTCGGTGTCTATATTGTAGGCTGTGATGGTATGTTTTATGTCAAAGCACACACAATTTTACACTGTTCTATTAATGTATTTGTGCATTCTTAGCAGAAGATTTTGGAAGTTTTTTGGAAATAGACAAAAATGTCTCAAATCACTAGTTGGGTGTTTTTATCTCCTGCTACTCTGTTCTGGAAGTTCTTTAAATACCCAAATATCCACTGCTGTTACAGATGAAACTGTGAGAAGGTTGGAAGCCCTGTGTTTCTTTGACGACGTGGTGACTAGAGACATGCTTTTCCTCACTGTCCATGATGCCATCCTCTTCATCAAGCTAGAAACATCCAATGGGAACACAGCAGACCCCATGGTAGACAAGGCGAGTCGTAATTACATAATGATTGTATCGCGTTACTCCAAAAGATATTGCAGCATATGAGATGATTCAAAATTCACATTAAGCATTTACGATTGATGCTTGTCCTATTGTTAAGACAATAGGAAAATTGTTAATTTTCCTATTTCCTATTTTTTCCTATTGTTAAGACATAGATGTACTTAACAGTTTGGGCAACCTTGGTCAAATTACATAATTTGTTTTGAAATGAAAAGAAGTTGATACAGCATGGTACAAACCTATATACCTTTTATATTTATTATAACAGAGTTCTACAAGCTAGAATGCACAATTACTTTTACCTTGTGCCATATGGTTAAGTTCGGCCTTCATCTAAGCCAGGTGTAGAGAGTGCAATAAATCATTTGACCCTTCAAACCTTTTAGGGTGTTGTGCTTACACTCAACAGCCATGGGGTTTTCTAAGCAGTTGATCTGATTTTTTATTATATGAGCTGATAATAAATCAGAAACACTATAAAATATATGAAAGCGCTTGCAGTTTTCTCTGTCTGAAATATATGAAATGGAAAAAAGGAGAACTGTTAAAGTCTTTTTATCTGAAAGACTACAACTGCTCATAAACTGGTGAGGTGTGAAAATAAACACATATCGCTACAACTGCAGTGTTGTACAAATACCATCTCTGAGAGTCAGGCAAAAACTTAACTCGCTGAAAATTTAACCAAAGGGGTGTTATAAGAAAAAGGAGGAGCGTTTCAAAAACAGCACAGCTGTTAAACATGGGAGTGGATCTATTTTGCATTGGAGTTGTCTGGCGGCCAGAGGCACAGGAAATCGTGAGGAGATAGAAGGAATAAAGGATTCCTTTAAACATCAACAAATCCTGGAAGCTAAAGCCTCCCAGTAAATTAAAGAACCGAAGAAGAAAAGAGGATGGATGCTTACAAGGCAATGATCTTAAACATACATTTAAATCAACCTTAAACTACTAAAATAAATGAAAGATTAACATTTTAAAATGGCCTTCACCATCACCAGACTTTGGGGAAAATCTGAGTAGCTCTTAAACGTGCTGTGCCTGCAGGATGACCTGGGAATATTTCTGAATGAGACATTTTCTGCATGGAAAAGTTGAATAATTACTTACTTAAGAAATTCCATACAAAATTTTATTAGAGTTTTTTTTCCAGTAAGTTATAGTCTGCAAATAATGAATAACAGAATATTTGACATATTAGAAATGGTGTTAACCTTTTTACCCTGAAAATTAACATTCATCCCGGGGCAGACAAACTTTCACATATAACACTAACCAAGTGACTGTTGTGGGATAGCTGAGACATTATGACCTTTTCACTAGTTTGTTCAGAAGAAACTTTCATGTACATTGTTTAATAGCAGTTTAAAGAAAAAGAAATAATTAGAAATAATTAGATAACTATACTTTTAAACTGGCCAGTATTATTAGGGGTGGAGGTAGGATACTTGCCTCCAGACCAATGTGGGTGCATGTGGGTTCGAATCCTGCTTTCAGCACCACCACTGGGTTCCTCAGCAAGACCCTTAACCCCAAGTTGCTTCAGGGAGACTGACCCCCATAGTTAATTAATGGAAGTCGCTTTGGATAAAAGCGTCTGGTAAATGTGAGTAAACATGTAGTATTATAAACTGATTTTCTCACCGAGTTGTGTACCTGTGCCTAGATTTCACAGATGCAGGATGACAAAGAGCCCCTTCCTTTTACAGAAGATGAAGACCGGATAGAGACCTACGACAACCAACACTTGGTGAGTTTTTGGTAATACAACTGCTTGTATAATCAATAAGTTAAATATATTCAAGTATTAACCAAAGCATTTTCACCTTGTTTTCAGGCCATTCATGGACTCTCAAACTGAGGCTGAGAAAGCTGCTTTGGTTGTTGGACTGGTACGACATATTCATTTTTCCTGACTTCAATTCAACAGATCTGGATAGTCCTCCACAATGCCTCAGAGGTTATAGGTTATGACTGGAGAGAGCTTCTTTAGTTTTGGATGGAGCATCATTACACTCTTTGAAGGTTAAACATAACAGAATTAAGATACAAAGCCAATAAAAACATGTTCATATACTAATACTATACATTGCACTAGTTTAACACTTAGCCACTGTCATTATTATCACTTTCTTATGTGCATTACAGATGTGTTTGAGCTGTAACACATGAAACAAAAGAGAAAAAGCACATTCATCTCTTGAAGGGGAAAAGGATCTGCACATAAATACTTTGTTTCCTACCCTATCATAAGCTGTCATAACCTCCCAGATGGGAGAGAGGGGCTGAGGACCTTGAAAAACCCAGAGAGAAGTAAGCAGGGCATTTCCCTTTGTGTGGAAGACTTCTGCCCTGCATTCCTATATTCACAACACTGAAGATTTTAAATGAATTTAATGCATTAGATAATATGACAGTGGAAGCAAAAAGATTTTTGCACTTGGATGATCATTTTGAGACAGTATTGCACTCACAGTGAATACGATTTGAAGTGTTTAATGATATTCTGAGAAACATAGAGTCAAATTTAGTAATAAAGAACTCACGTGAATTACGGTGTTTTGTCCGTGTCTTTAGTAAAGTTTGGCAGTGGCTAGTTCCTTTTACTCAGTTACAGATACTTAATTAAAAGTTTGCTCAAGTTGCTCACTTCTGCTTTCCAGCCATTCATACTGAGTTACTAATTCTCCATTCTTTGTTTAATATCATTCAGTTTTGTTGGCTCAGCACCTCAAATGCTTGACTGTTGCTCACACCACTCATTTTTTGTCTCAAGCATTGTACTTTAGACTGAAATAATCCCCGAATAACTACTTTTTCATATACATAACGGTTATTTTGCTGATAGATGATGGATGTGCTAATAACTTCCTCTAGAGTTCTGAAATAGCTTTTTATACCTGCTACTTTTTCAAACTTTGATTCTTTTTCTACTTGCAGTCATTATAACTGAAATAACAATCTTTATTTGAGTGTGGGTTTAGGTCATACTTGTTACTTGTTAATTTAAATGAACTATCAGATCCAAGCATGCTATGACAGATTTTTCAAAATCAAACAGCCTACTGCCCTGTATTTACTGTCACTGATGTTCATAGTATCAAATGTGTGGAACAAGAAGGTTTAAAACTGGGCTTGCTTTGTTTAAATTCCTAACATTTGTCATTCAGTCTTATCGTGTTCGCTACAAAGGATCATTGTGTGCTTAACCCCCATACTAGACTTATCTGTTTTATGCTGGTGTTTCCAATGTCGGCCAGAAAAGATTGACGCCACTGTTTGGCAGTGTATGCAAGTGAGTAACCTGTTTTAATTCAGGTGCCCAGTCGCCTGCATCTTTTTCAAAATAAAAGTAGCATATTTACTTAAAAAACACAAACTTTGCACAATATTCATATATATATATATATATATGTATATATCTATATATATATCTATATATATATCTATATATATATATATATATATATATATATAGAG